>JAPQNM010000041.1:2436560-2470623 GCA_029783475.1 Metacarcinus magister | reverse complement strand
TTTTATATATATTCTGTAATTATTCCACGATAAACCCAGGTGATAGAGGGACTCACCTGTACTTAATTACTTTCAAACACTGCACACACCTTTCCCAACCACATGCATTCACTTATACATCAACAAAACACCATTACGAACAATAAGACACGTGTCACACCATCATAAAATCAACGGAAGGTAAGAATACATCAATAATTTCTTTCCAGCGGACGGCAAGGTAAGGTTAGAGGAAGTCAATGTTAATTAAGAGAAATTACTTGGAGTTAGTGAAGATTTTTCCACCGACACACTCCTCGCCTCGTCCTACCAACACCTAAGAGATACTGAGGGAGGTTAGCAGCCGTCTCTACTAAGGGGGGAGGAGAGGGCGAGGTGGTGGTGGTGGAGGGGTGGAGGTGGTGTTGAGGAGGGAGGGAAAGGGTTGAGGGAGAGAAAGAGTGTGTGTGTGTAGGGAGGAAAAGAGTACAAAAAAAGAGCAACGCAAAATAAACAGAAATTTTTTGCTCTCAGAGTCAATAAATAATTCCGAGCAACAAGGTAATAAATACTTTTGAGAGAGAGAGAGAGAGAGAGAGAGAGAGAGAGAGAGAGAGAGAGAGAGAGAGAGAGAGAGAGAGAGAGAGAGAGAGAGAGAGAGAGAGAGAGAGAGAGAGAGAAGCCATCTTCCTCAATAGAGATTATGAAACACAAAATAATATATAATAAAGATGATAAATAAAAGAAGAAGCAATTAAGACTCTCTCTCTCTCTCTCTCTCTCTCTCTCTCTCTCTCTCTCTCTCTCTCTCTCTCTCTCTCTCTCTCTCTCTCTCTCTCTCTCTCTCTCTCTCTCTCTCTCTCTCTCTCTCTTTCTTACCCTTCCATTCATCAGCATCTCTCTCTTCTTACTCCTTCCCCTTCCTCTTCCTCTTCCTCTTCCTTCTTCCTACCTCTCACCATATATCCGTCTTCCCCTCAGGCTCTTCTCTCCTCTCCCTTTTTCTCTCCTTCTCTCCCCTCCTTTCCCCTCCTCTCCCCTCCTTTCCCCTCTGCATGGCTTATCGTTGAGTCACAGTATTTTGAGGGGAATGTACTCGTAACACTTCTTGGAATGTCAATTAAGGGGAAAAGTTAAGTTTATTTATTCTTTGTTATATATATTTTCAACTTTATGAAGATTCTATTTTTAATTAAGTTTGTCTCTGGTTTATAAATTTTTTTTTATTAACTTTTTGCTATTTTCAATTTTTTTATTTTTTATTATTAACTTTTTGCTATTTTCAATTTTTTTCTATTTTTTTATTATGTTTTTCCGTCCATTTTTTTTTCTTTCTTTCCTTCTTCTTGAGTTCATTTTTTTTTCTCTTATTTTTCTTGGTTTGTATATCTAATTTACCTTCATTCACACTCCTCCTCTTCCTCCTCCTCCTTCTTGCCCGACCTTCCCCCTCTTCCTCTTTCCCTCACATTACCTCCTTCCCATTTCCTCCTCTCTCTCCTCTCTTTACCTCCCACTGTGTTCCATATATTCCCCTCTAATCCCCCTCCCCCCCTCCTTCCCTCCCTTTCACATTTCATTTCCTCCTTTCCCTGTTTTCTTCCCACCTACCTCCATTCCACTGCCTCTAAGCCTCTTCCTATCCTCCTCCTCCTCCTCCTCCTCCTCCTCCTCCTCCTCCTCCTCCTCCTCCTCCTCCTCCTCCTCCTCCTCCTCCTCCTCTTTCTCGTCCTTTCTCCATTTCACATTCCCCTCTCTCTCTCTCTCTCTCTCTCTCTCTCTCTCTCTCTCTCTCTCTCTCTCTCTCTCTCTCTCTCTCTCTCTCTCTCTCTCTCTCTCTCCGCCAAGTCCTTGATGCTAATAATCGCACAGACATTCTTAAACGGTGTGATAATAATGAAAGAGAGAGAGAGAGAGAGAGAGAGAGAGAGAGAGAGAGAGAGAGAGAGAGAGAGAGAGAGAGAGAGAGAGAGAGAGAGAGAGATGAAATAAAGCACACATAACCTTGAAAGCAACCAACACATGATCACACACACACACACACACACTTACACACACACACACACACACACACTCTCATACACTAACGCTACATTTTCCCTTTTTTTCCCCTCTCTCTCATCCTTACAACCCTATTCCTCTTTCTTCTTTTTATCATTCTTGCATTATTCTTCCCCTCTACATAGGAAGACGAAGAAGAGTTAGAGGAAGACAAGGAAGGGTTAGAGGAAGACAAGGAAGGGTTAGAGGAAGACAAGGAAGGGTTAGAGGAAGACAAGGAAGAGTTAGAGGAAGACAAGGAAGGGTTAGAGGAAGACAAGGAAGGGTTAGAGGAAGAGAAGGAAGGGTTAGAGGAAGACAAGGAAGGGTTAGAGGAAGACAAGGAAGGGTTAGAGGAAGACAAGGAAGGGTTAGAGGAAGACAAGGAAGGGTTAGAGGAAGAGAAGGAAGGGTTAAAGGAAGACAAGGAAGAGTTAGAGGAAGACAAGGAAATCTAACCTCACTCCTGCAACCTCAGAATCCAACCCCAGAGAATAGGATTATAACCCATTCCACCTCACAACCTCTCCTTTTTTGTCTTCAGGTAAAAGGGAAATGAGGGGATTAGGAGGGAAAAAGAGAGGAAGATAAGGGAAGACTTATGGTCCCCTCTTCTTCCTCCTTCGTCTTCCTGTTCTTCCCAAAAAAATCCTCTCCTTTGGGGGAAGAAAAAAAAAAAAACGAAACTCAAGGAAACTTTCTACATATGTTGATTTGGTTTCCTGATGAAGGTGGAAAAAATGGTGAGAACTAAGTGGTTTGAGAGAGAGAGAGAGAGAGAGAGAGAGAGAGAGAGAGAGAGAGAGAGAGAGAGAGAGAGAGAGAGAGAGAGAGAGAGAGAGAGAGAGAGAGAGAGAGAGAGAGAATATCCTATAATAATAGTAGGTGCTGTCTCTCGCAAAAGAAACTGCACCAGAGAAAACGTGCAAACTTCACGTGCATTTCTGGGGTATATAAACTATTTTTTCCTCTTTCCTATAAGGTCGTCTTCACCTACATGATTATAGGTGTTTACTTCCTTCTGAGGTTATTTCTGGCGCCTCTTACGTGTCCAGGAAATGTTGGATGTATAGCTCAGTTTTAATTTATTTTCCTTAATGAAAAACAAAACATAAAAACATTTCAGAAACATCACAAAACAAGTATAATGATTTTTGAAACCATAAAAAACATTAATAAACAAAGAAATCAAGAAAAAATATTGAATAAGTGAATAATTTTGTACGTTTAGTTCCGGTTATTTTTCAAACAAACAGACAGACATAACAGAAAGACGAACAAACACACACACACACACACACACAGACACACACACACACACACACACACACACACACACACACACACACACACACACACACACACACACACACACACTACAGAATAAAGGCGACACATTCATCCACACACAACCTGCCACGTGAAAGAAATTACTTAATTAATTTCACTCAGGTAAAGGTGTTTTTGGGAAGCAGATCGAAAACATTACAGGAATTTGTAGGCAATTAATGCGTCCCATATTAATTAAACTAGATGATTTAGATGATAGTAATGATGCTATTTTTCTCATCTATATGTAATCATTAATGAATAAGGTAATTAAATGAGGTAATTAATGTAGTACTGTGATGGACAGATGTTTCTTTCAAGTTATATATTCTATTTAATTAGCTACTTTTTTTTACAATTTTTACGAGATAATTATGAAGACATTTTAGAAGCCCATTTGACACTTTTAGTTCATTTCTACTAGTTTCCTGACATTTTTTTTTCCCTCGTTAATCTTACTTTAAAGAACTTAACCAATATCTTTTCCAAGTATAACAACAACAACAAAAAAAAACGAGAAAGGAAAAGAAGGCAGCAAACCTACGTCAACTTCAGAGAAATAGTCCAACAAACAGGAAACGCAGAAAGTCACTTGTAAACTGAAGTGTCCAGCTGATTTATACAAGTACACCCTTCCATTCCACGAAGAAACACACACGTCAAACACACACGTCAAACACACACACACACACACACACACACACACACACAGACAATAGACAACCGTATTAATTCTACCGTAACCTCACTTTTCGTCTGAATCGTCAAGAAGAGGAAGATGATTCTCTCAATTCCTTCTGTCTTCATGGGTAGAAGGAAGGTAATAACTAGGTAGGAAGACAAGGATGATCTATTACGAGGAGGAAAAAAGGTGAGAGAGGGGAAAAAAATGATTCTTAGGCATATTGTGATGTATGGTTTTCGTTTTCTGGTTCTATAGTGTTATTTTTTTTTCTATTATTATTATTTTCTGTTGGTTATTTTTTTTGGTTTTGTTATTGTTGTCTGTTTGTTTGTTTGTTTATTTGTTTGTTCTTTAATTGTTGTGTGTTATTTGTATTTATATTTATTTGCATTGTTGCTTTGATTCTATTCACTGATGATTTTTTTTTCTTTTTTTTTACTCAATCATAACAACAACAACAACAACAACGACAACAACAACAACAACAACAACGACAACAACAACAACAACAACAACAACAACAACAACACAAGAGTACAAAACACGTCTTAATTAACAACAGGTATTAAAAAAAAAAGACCAACAAAAATAAAAATTCAATTCTTCAGTAAAAGGGAGTAAAAGGCTCACCCACAAAATCTTTTAGACCAACAAACGAGAATCGATGAGCGCAAGTGAAGCTTTGTTTGCCATTTTGAAGCTTCGACCATTTTTTCTCTCTCTCTCTCTCTCTCTCTCTCTCTCTCTCTCTCTCTCTCTCTCTCTCTCTCTCTCTCTCTCTCTCTCTCTCTCTCTCTCTCTCTCTCTCTCTCTCTCTCTCTCTCTCTCTTTGTATGGTGACACCAGAAGCCATGAAGGAGATGAAGGAGACGTGAGAGAATAGAAAGGAAGAAGTGAAGATGAGAAGAAGAGGGTGAAGGTGACGTAACAGAGGAAGAGAAGGAGGAAGAGAAGGAGGAGGAGGAGGAGGAGGAGGAGGTGATGTAATTAAGTGAAGGAGGTGAAAGAATACATAGGGTGACGTGGGAGAAAGAAGTGGATGAAGGAGGAAGGGTAGGATAAAGGGGAATAAACGAAGGAAGAGGTATACAAGCGATAAATAGAAGGAATAGAAACGTGGAAATGGAGGATTGAGTGAATGAAGGAATAAAGAGAAGAGAATAAAGATAAGTAAATAGAAGGAATAGAAACGTGGAAATGGAGGATTGAGTGAATGACGGAATAAAGAGAAGAGAATAAAGATAAGTAAATACGATAAAGATAGTAGAAGGGAAAGATAAGATAGAAAATAGAAAACTAGAGTGTGATACATGGAGAGAAAATAAATAAATAATGATTAAAACTTCCCCCAAAAAACATGAAAAAAAGATACTTTCAACGTCATCCTTTTCGAGTTCATATTTCAAGTTTAAATTCAAGTTTCCCTTCGTGACATATTTTTGAAAAGGATTCCCCTCCGTCGTTCCGCAAGAGTTAAAAGGGGAGACGAAACTCGGAGGGGGCACAAAAATAAGTCCAACCTTCCACAATTTTAAAACGTCAACACTTTGTAAACATATTAATTGCACGGGGAGGAAAACCTTTTCAAAAATCATCCTCTGACCTTTCATTACAACCAGGCTCCGTTTTCTTCGAGGCAGGTAAGTTAAGAGAAAGAAAACGTAGCTTGAGAAAATAGAAAACGAAGTGGAAAGAAAATGGAAGGGTGGATGGGGACACTGAGGACAATCATGTGTAAAATTCACCCACGAAACTTTTGGAAATAATGTCTTTTTATCTGTCTTCTTGTGGTAAGGGAAGGGGCTGAGATGCTGCCTCCTTCTTGTCCTCTCGTGCCCAGAAACCTAATATGGGAAAGAGGATGAGAAGAGGGAGACGGGGGAGATTCATTCCTTCTGAGCCGACAAATAACTCAGAAATATATTTATAACGTAGGAGGAACGAAGAGGATTGCTGATATGAATAATAAATGCTGCTACTACTACTACTACTACTACTACTACTACTACTACTACTACTACTACTACTACTACTACTACTACTACTACTACTACTACTACTACTACTACTTCTACATCTACTACTACTACAAATCTGCCTTCTGCTACAAATACAATGACAAATCTAAACGAAAAGAAGAATAGAACGAACCAGAAACAAAAGAAGTGACTACAGTTAATTGCCGGAAAGACTTAGAGAAAAAGACTTACTTAGAGAAAGACATAGAGACCCAATAACACAACAACTTGCATGTATTTCCAAGAACAGCTTCCTTAGCCTGACGAAGGGACGCTCCTTAAGGGGATTAGGAGTGAGAGGGATTGAAGGACAAAGACTTATAAAGGTACACACTGTCAAAAGAAAGAGAAAAAGAGAAAGAAAGAGAAAGAAAGAGAAAAAGAGAAAGAAAGAGAAAAAACCGTACACCTTGAACAAGCTGTTATCTAAGGATACTGCCAGCCTATTTTCCTAGCTTTCTTTAATGCCCTACAGTCTTTCTTTCTCTTCGATTACACTGGTTGCATAAGAACAACATCAGTTAGACTTTTTCTCACATTCCCCCTCGATCCACGCTATTATGTAAGACCAGAGCGAGGGAGAGAAGGAAAGGAAGGGAGGGAAGGGAGGGAGAAAAAAGATACGGTGTGTCTAGCTCACTTTTCCTTACACACGAAAGACAAGACAAGAAAATCGAACAAAGAAAACAAGAAAAAGAAAATACGAATAGAGACCAACATCCATCCTACAATTTGAAATAGAATCCCCTTGAAGAAAATAAACCTGAAACACAGATATAAATATAAAACAATAGAAAGATGTGATGCTTTTAAAAGGGAAATTTAACTCATTATCTTAACTGGAAGGAGACAGAGATAGAGAAAAGGTCTGCCCGTTATCACAGCACAAGGGGAGGGAAATAAAGAGGGAAATAAAGGAGGAAATAAAGGAGGAAATAAAAGGGCCATTGCGATAAAAACAACACCATAAGAATTACCCTTGACACTTATTTTCACACAATCAAAGTAGCAACAGAGAGAGGAGAAAGGAGAGGAAAAAAAGTGGAAAAAAGTACTATATCCACACATAATTTCCTTTTTCAAGTGACCAATATCGAAAAAATAATAAAGGGTGACCCAAAAAAATGTAATAAAATCACCCATGACACTAATAATGGTGTGTTATGTTTTCTATTCTCCCTAAGATGGCGTAGGATTCTCTCTCTCTCTCTCTCTCTCTCTCTCTCTCTCTCTCTCTCTCTCTCTCTCTCTCTCTCTCTCTCTCTCTCTCTCTCTCTCTCTCAGGTGTAATTGCATCCTTCCCACATACCTGTCTCTCACCTGTGTTACCTGGAGCAGAGACGTGATATATTATGAAATAAAGAGAGAGAAAAAGGAGAAAAAAGATATGAACATAATATTAACTAAAAATCTATGAAGTATGAACATTTGTCAATAACTAATAATAAGAAGGAAACGAGACTTAATATTATGGAAAATTGATATTAGAAAAATCCTCTTTTTTTGTGTGTGTGTGGGTGTGGAAATGTTGTGAATAAAAATGGAAATGATAACACGAAGGAAAATTTCATCATATCATATTAAAAACCTGATGTGGAAAACGGGGATGTAGGTGCAGATTTAAATTATATATTTTTTCGTAATACACAGGAGCATTCTTATAGATTATGAGGATGGTTATGAAAAAAATATAAAGTAGGTCATAACAAGCAATAACAAATAATAATAAGCAATAATAAGTAAGTATATAATATTAACTTAATGGATTTGTACAGAAAGTTAATACATAAAGTGTGGATGGAACAGTACATTATGATGAGTATATGGAATTGATTTAAGTAGTTGAATTTAAGTAGATGGACTTAATAAAAAAGAAAGGTAGTTAAGTAGATGGAATGAAATTAGAAACCATTTATTCGTATTATTAACTATTTTTTTCTGACAATCATCTTTTTTTTTCTCTCTCTCTATGTTACATCTTTTTATCATCTTCTGTTATCTCCACATACACCAAATCACTTAACTTTCCAAATACACGCCTCTTTTTCCCATTGATATAGCTACAGGACTTGCAAACTTTCCCACAAACATCCTTATTCTGTCTATAATCCTGATGCATTTCTCTTTTAATCAATATCTTTTATTCTTCCATCCCTTTTATCGGCAAACTTTGGGGGACTGACTGACTGCTTGGATCTGTTTTCCTTCCATTCCAAGACTCAGCCCAACTTTCAATAGAGGAGAGTCAAGCTACTTTAAGGAGGTTCAACTTACTATGCTGGATTCCCCCGTGACTTTTTTAACGTCCCTTAATGTAGACAAAACAGATAGAACTCATGACAAAAACTAATACAGAAAATCCATATACAACGCTTCCTCCACTTACGGTAAACAGTAAATTTTCTTCCACATACCATACGATAAGCAAATGTTTCCAGATCTACTCCAGAGATGTTGTGGAATAGGATTACTGGAAAAGGTGGTTACGTAACGAACGGCAGGAAAAAGGGAGAAAAAGGGAGGGGAAAGGGAGAGGCTGGAAACAAAGTAGAGGAAGAGAAATAGAGGAAAGGATGGGAAGGAAAAGATGGTGGGAGGGAAGGAGATAACGGAGGTAGTAATGAGGATAGGGAGAGAAAAGAAGGGAAAGAATGGAAAGAAGACGTAAGAAAGGAGACAAAAGAGAGAGAAAAAGGTAGTAGAGGAATAAAAGAATAAAAATTGGAAAGGGAATCAGAGAAGATAAATAGAAATAAGAATGAAATGGAGAAAGAAAATGGAATCAAGGGAGAGTGAGAGAGGAATGAAGGAAGAAAGGAAGAAAGGAAGGAAGGGAAAGAGAGTGAGAAACCTACTATTGTCCACAGACTGAATTCGATTTAAAGCTCTCTCTCTCTCTCTCTCTCTCTCTCTCTCTCTCTCTCTCTCTCTCTCTCTCTCTCTCTCTCTCTCTCTCTCTCTCTCTCTCTCTCTCTCTCTCTCTCTAATACATTTTCTTCCTAGTTTACCTTAGTTTACCAATACTTAAGGAGAGACAACAGAAAACGTAAGGTGGTAACACGTCTTTTATGGGTCTCGTAAGGACGTGTTTTGAACGTGTCAACATTTCTGTCTTCATGTTTTACCCCCCCCCCAACGCACTATTCCCAGATACCTCCTCTCCTCCTCCTCCTCCTCCTCCTCCTCCTCTTTCTCCTCCTCCTCCTCCTCTCCTTCTCCCATTCCTCCTCCTCCCATTCCTCCTGTCACATATATCTCTCTTGCACTCAGTCATAGTCTCTTCAGTCACCTCTAAGCCCTTCTCGTCCTCCTCCTCCTCTTCTTCTTCTTCTTCTTCTTCTTCTGCTTTTCTTCTTTTTCTTCTTCTTCTTCTTCTTCTGTTTTTCTTCTGCCTGGTTCTCTTCTTCTTCTTCTTCTTCTCTTCTTATTCCTGGTTCTCTTCTTCACATTTGTATATTTTTCCCTTATTCTCTCTCTTTCCCTCGTTCTAATTTTTTTGTGTTGTTCCTTCCAGTTTTTTCTCTCTTCCTCTTCTTTTATTAGTTTTCTGTCCTCCTCCTCCTCCTCCTCCTCCTCCTCCTCCTCCTCCTCCTCCTCCTCCTTCTTCTCCTCTTCTCCTTCTCCTTCTTCTTCTTATTCTTCTCCTCCTCCTCCTCCTCCTCCTTTTATCTATCGTCTTCTCTTCCTCCTCCTCCTCCTCCTCCTCCTCTATCTTTATTACTTTTCTGTTTTGCGAGCCTAAAATTCCACCTAATCTTTATTTTCTTGTGCTTCCTTTTGTTTCTTTTTTTTTTCCCTTCCTCTTATCTTCCTACTCCACTTCCACCTTCTCCTCCTCCTCCTCTTCCTCTTCTCCTCCTCCACCTCTATCAGAAGGAGGAAGAGGAGGAGGAGGAGGAGGTTAAAAGGATAAACAATGAAGGAACACGGAATAGCAATAACAATAAGAGGAGAAAATGGAATAAAAGTGTTGAGGGAGACAATAACTTGATTGATACTGAGAGAGAGAGAGAGAGAGAGAGAGAGAGAGAGAGAGAGAGAGAGAGAGAGAGAGAGAGAGAGAGAGAGAGAGAGAGAGAAAGAGAGAAAGAGAGAGACTAAGAGGTCGGTTGCAGTCGGTTACCGGATCGCTGGCGCCTCTCCTGATCCAAACCTAATAGGATACGAACCCACTGAGAAAACTGAGTCAAACATCGACCGTGAGTCTTCCCAGAGAGAGAGAGAGAGAGAGAGAGAGAGAGAGAGAGAGAGAGAGAGAGAGAGAGAGAGGGGGAGGGAGAGAGAGATTAGCTTCATATCAATTCCGTGATGTTTGAGTTTGACGTTTAGAAATGAACTCAAGATGGAAAGTGAGTCTTTACATATGGATCCCAAACACACACACACACACACACACACGCACACACGCACGCACACACGCACACACACGCACACACACACACACACACACAGCACACACACACACACACACACACACACACACACACACACACACCAAAACAAATAATTATATATACATGTATGTATGTATGTATGTATGTATGTATGTATCATCTGTTGCATGGTGTAGACTTAGTTCGGGGTCATGTCTGTGTATTTTTGATGTAGGAGGCCAGCATCGCCCAGTAAGAGTGAAAACTAAAATTTTGCCATTGGTATTATCGAACAACACGGCGTGAAATACGTATTAGAATTAAAATAATAAAAAAAAACTGAGTCCATATTCATTTAGCATGTCCAAGAATCCCAATGTACCAACTTTCATGAGATTCAGATGAGTCGAAATTTTCATGAAAATATGCAGGGTGACCCCTTGGGAGTTTTACCATAAATCAATGTTTTCAAAATAACTCATTAACTTTGGAATTTACGTAAAAAATGTATAGAGTAATATAGATAGAGCAGAAAATACTCGTCTTTTTTAGCGTAACTGCAATGTAATTAGAATGTAAGTAATTGATAAAATGACACATTAATGTTTTCAAACAAAATTTTTTTTTTCTCAATAACTATCGGAATGATTTGAAAAATGGTGGCAGCATCGGATAGAACATGGCAAGTTTAACATATATGTATATACACATTATTAATCTAGGACTAATAATTACGTAGTAAAATGGCAAAAACCTGTTACACATCAATCCTGGTCGATATTTGGGGGCCACAAATATGGAGAAAATTTTTTTTTCACAGATATGGGAAAGTTATAAGACATAATGTTCTAAATCTTCCAATCTGCAATTTAGTTCGATTCAACAGCTTAGTAAGGTCTGTTTGTGTTTGTTATCCCTTTATGTCCTGTATATGAAAATGCGTTTATCATTATGAGTACAGGTTCTCCTCCTTTACAGCGAACTTCACCACCTCCTCCTTTACACAGTATCTTCAGCACACTTCAGAGTGAGGGGAGGGTGGGCAGCGCGTGCCTCGCCGCTGACAAGTTCCGGTGACAAGTTCCGCTGAGAAATTCTTATTATAAATTCCTGACGCAGAAAATATAATTTAGGCCTAGAGATCCTATCACACACACACACACACACAGACACAGACACACACACACACACACACACACACACACACACACACACACACACACACACACACACACACACACAGGTTGTTGTTAATATTCATGCGTCTGTGGCTTTTACATATAACTTTTTTTATATACTACAAAACCTTATATTTATTTCTATTTACAAAAGTTGAATATTATTTTCTTTGAAGTTTCGTATCAAAGGATTTTTATACCTTTCTCACAGACTCAAACATAGAGGCAATTTGGTAAGATATTGAGTGGTGTTTTAGTGGGTGTTTGGGTGGAAATTAGGCTTAAAACACCATTCCCCCAAAACAGTATATCGAGGGCGCCAAGCCACCACCAGAGTCTTATTATGGAACCAACGGGGCGCCTTAAAAATATTCTATACTCGTTATTCTTTTGAGAGTGAAAAATATGGAAATTATATAATCTTTAATGCAACGTGGAAAAATACTCATAAATATTACAAAACTATGGTATTAGGTATTATTTAACCTATTCTTTTGAGAGTGAAACCTGAGAAAACTATTTAATCTTTAATGCAATGTGGAGAAAGAGTGATACATATTGCGAAAGTATGGTATTATTTATCATATTATCATACATATTATAGACCTATTATTATAACTTTGGCAAATGTGGCCTGAAACCTACAAAACTTTTAGGACCACTTGTAGAGAAAATGATGAGGGTAGACTGAAAAAAAATATACTGGCATGGACACAAGAACGTCCTGTACACTTAACACGTCAACACGATATTCAGGTTTAGGTACGTCGTCACGGGTCACCTCACTAAGCTGCCAACACGACCACGACCACCACCACCACCACCACCACCACCACCACCACCACCACCACCACCACCACCACCACCACGACCCACCAACCAACCACCTATACGCCCAGTGAGACGATGACCAAACACGGTGACGAGGAGGCGAGAAATAAAAGAAAGTAATAAAGATAAAAAGGAAATAATGACCACTACTAATGAAAAAAATGGGAGAAAAATCTTACTCAATTCTTCATCCAAAAACTAGATGTATATTATAAAAAAAAAAAAATTCCTTAATAACACTATAACGCGCCTTTAACTATAGAAAAAATAATATCACAACAAAATTTCAAACTATAAGAATCTGACTTTTCATCTCCAAAAATGTCGGTCGATGATAATATTGAGTTAAAACATCAAAAATAGTGTCAAAAGTAGGAACGAGAATTCTGCCGGCGTCATCCTCTTGTATACGCTTTGATAAGTTTCCCAAGGCAGCGCACCTGAGCGTGGCCAATTAGAGCCTTCTGCAGGTACCCCGAGACTCACACCAACCTGGGCGACACCTGACGTACACAAGCAGGTAGAAAAAAGTCGTACACACACACACACACACACACACACACACACACACACACACACACACACACACACCACACACACACGCACCCACACACACACACACACACACACACACACACACACACACGCACCCACACACACACACACATACATATATACACATATACACATATTTCATAATGATACAAATATTTAGACATCGTTTTGGCTTTATTTTTACGTGTGTGTGTGTCTCTCTCTCTAGCTCTCTCTCGCTCTCGCTCTCTCTCTCTCTCTCTCTCTCTCTCTCTCTCTCTCTCTCTCTCTCTCTCTCTCTCTCTCTCTCTCTCTCTCTCTCTCTCTCTCTCTCTCTCTCTCTCTCTCTCTCTCTCTCTCTCTCTCTCTCGTCGGGTCCGGGAAAGGAAAACGGTAATTTCCGTCGCTAACAGGAAAAAAATATCACGACAAGAAAATATGTTCGACAAATATCAATGAAAATGAAAATAGTTCCTTTATTCGTCGATTTTCTATTAATTTCTCTTCATCTTCTTTTATATGATCATCTTATTTATCACATTTATTCTTGTATTTCCGCTCTTTTGTATAGAAGGTATTACACACATACACACACACACACACACACACACACACACACACACACACACACACACACACACACACACACACACACATTAATACACGTGCTCACAAGGGTTAAAAATGGGGCCGGAATTACGTAACCTCACCTCTTAAGACGATTGCTTCAAGCTTTAATAATTACGAGGAGGAAATTAATCTACCAATGCTTAAGGCTTCTACATATAAGTCACAAATTTCCTCTTTTTTCCCTTTTTTTTCCCCTCTCTCCTTTACCCAACTACTCATTCCCCTTTTTACTTTCTTCCCCTTCAGTGTCTTTTACTTTCTACCCTCCTGGTCCCTTCCTAACTTTTCCTTCCCTATTTTTTTTCCTTCCTCCTTTCCTTCCTTCCTTCCTTCCTTCCTGCACTCAAGTCTCCTGTCTGGAAGAAGAGATATGGAGCCTCGTGGACTTTTTTGGATTGGTGCCAAGTAATTTTTTTTTCTTCAATATACGAAGAGGCCATTCACACCTTGGGATTGAGAGTCAAGGTACGAAGGAAGGTGGATGATGAAAGGAAAAAAATAAAGGGATAGCATTAATTTTGTTCCCATAATGAAAACTTTGACCTGCTAATTAGTGAGCCCTTAAAAATAGCCTTAAATTAATTCGGAGTCATTGAAAGATATAAAATGATGACGTGTTTGTTGAATTAAGTGATGAAATAAGGAAATGAGGTGATAAGAAGGTAAGGTAATAAAAGTAGGTATCAAATAAAATAGATCTTTTTTCCTTTTTCCAATCTCAAGAGGTAAATAAAATAAATGTGAAAATAATGTACCTTATCTAATTACCAGAAGAAATTAACGCAATGAAAATAAATAAACTGATTATAAGAATTCTAATCAAACAAGAAAAAAAAACCAGATGAAGAAATAAACAACGGGAAATCTTTTTTTTTTATTGCCTGAAGAAATGAGTGATGGAGCAAAAAAAAAAAAAATATTAGGAAGTGTATATTCGTCTTAGTTTCCCCTCCACGACTGTGTAAATAAAGCGAGGGAGTAGAATGAAAAAAACAAACAGTAGTGAATGCTAATGAGTTCACTTTAACACCTGATAATATTTTCTTCCTTGATACTTCTGGTTTTAATGAGGCACCTGGAGCAACATTCTTAATTAGTAAAGCTGCACCTGTCCTAATTTCCAGCCCTAATGACTCCTCTGTGTGTGTGTGTGTGTGTGTGTGTGTGTGTGTGTGTGTGTGTGTGTGTGTGTGTGTGTGTGTGTGTGTTTACCCAAGCGAGACCTTTTGTCTTGTTTTTTTCTATTTGTTTTCTACATATTTCTAACTGTAAACAAACAACAATGATAAATCTCTCTCTCTCTCTCTCTCTCTCTCTCTCTCTCTCTCTCTCTCTCTCTCTCTCTCTCTCTCTCTCTCTCCTCTCTCTCTCTCTCTCTCTCTCTCTCTCCCTAAGCATCCGCAGTAAACACCTGTCAGCTTCTCTTTCCTGTGTTACCTGCCGGCTCTACACAGGTGAGCTAAGCATCCTCACAGCATCCCTTCATCTCCAGGTAAAAAAGGTAACACTGACCAACCAAACTAACACCAATAAAAGTAATAATAAAAAAATATATAATAGTAATTTCCTCCTTTTTATCATCACTTCATCCTTTCCTTCCTCTCTACGTCTCTCAAGTTTCCTCCTCCTCCTCCTCCTCCTCCTCCTCCTCCTACTACTACTACTATTCCTTTCCTTCTCTCCCCCGCGGAAACTTTCTCTCCTTCACGTTGCATCAAGTTAAAAGTGAGTTTCGCCTCATTTAGTGGAATTATGCTTTCGTTTTTCTCCTTTTCCTCCCATCTAAGGTTTTAACATCCATTTCCGACTTGAATTTAAAGATCTTACACGCTAGAGAGAGGCAGGAAGGAGGGAAGGAGGGAAGGAGGGAAGGAGGGACGGAAGGAGGAAGGAAGATAGGGAAAAAGGGAAGGAGGGACGTACGGAAGGAGGGAAGGAGGGAGAAAGGAAAACAGGGAAAAAGGGAAGGAGGGAAGGAGAGACGGAAGGAGGAAGGAAGATAGGGAAGGAGGGAGGAAGGAAGATAGGGAAGGAGGAAAGGAAGGAAGGACAGAAAGAAGGATGGAAGGAAAAATTGAATGCGATAGAGAGAAGATAAATAATAAGAGTGACATTTAGGGTTACAAAGAAAACGTAAGAGAAAGAGGGGAAGGGAAGATGAAAAACAGAAATTAGATCACCTTTCTCTCTCTCTCTCTCTCTCTCTCTCTCTCTCTCTCTCTCTCTCTCTCTCTCTCTCTCTCTCTCTCTCTCTCTCTCTCTCTCTCTCTCTCTCAACACATCCCTTGCATCGCTTACGTCCGTGTTAAGTGAAATCACCATTCTTATGTTATTCTAATTAGCTGAAGGACGTGTTATAACTACCATTTAGCTATTCTGAGCAGCTACAGAAGGAGGAGGAGGAGAGAGAGAGAGAGAGAGAGAGAGAGAGAGAGAGAGAGAGAGAGAGAGAGAGAGAGAGAGAGAGAGAGAGAGAGAGAGAGAGAGAGAGAAAAATCTAGGGGAGAAACAATGCGAGTGAGAGTGAGGGGGAGAAGTGTAACATGGAATCTTTGTTTACTTAAAGTGAGGACGTTGTATTCTTCCCTCTTCTTCCTCTGACCATCGTTCCCTGTTTCCCCTCATGCCGTAGGAAACTTGAAATCCTCCTCCTCCTCCTCTTCTTCCTCCTCCTCCTTCTCCTCCTCCTCTTCCTCCTCTTCATGTGCTTCATTCATCACTTCACTTACACTCAACCTCATTTTTTCCCCTCATTTTTCCCCTTACCCCCTGCCAGGCCAGTGCCCCCCCCCATCCCCCCCCCCTCCCCTCTAGGCCACACGTGATCCTGTGTCCACGCTATTTCTGTCCCTCCTCTGGGTGGTGTGTGTGTGTGTGTGTGTGTGTGTGTGTGTGTGTGTGTGTGTGTGTGTGTGTGTGTGTGTGTGTGTGTGTGTGTGTGTGGGTGCCTCTTGGCCGCCCGTGCCCCCCCCGCCCCCCCCGCCCCGCCACCAACCAGCCGCGTCTTAACAGGAACATAACATAAGCGGCGTTGGGAAATGCGGACGAATGGGAAAATACGACCTTTTTGGTTTCCTATTATGAAAAAGATGAAATGTCACCCAACGAGGATACGCGTTTACCCCGACCCAGAGGATTTGAGGGAGGAAGGGAGGGGAGGAGGGAGGGGAGGGAGGGAAGGGAGAGAAGGGAGAGAAGGGAGGAGAGAATAGGATGAAGGGGAGGGGCTGGAGGGAAGCCTATACGACTCACTGTGGTTGTGCACTCACACGAGAAATTGACTTCATTTTTCATTCCTCTACCAAAACGACTTATGGGAAACACTTTTGCATATATATATATATATATATATATATTATATATTATTTGTATCTGCAAAATAACCTAAAAAATGCATCAAAACAATGAGTTAAAATATACTATTACTCTCAAATATACATTCAGAGTAATACTTTACCAATATGAATGTCTCTCTCTCTCTCTCTCTCTCTCTCTCTCTCTCTCTCTCTCTCTCTCTCTCTCTCTCTCTCTCTCTACAGTGTAATCTGTCTCCGCCAGGCCCCAACACCCGCCTCCAAGTAGCCAGGTGTCAACACAGCCTTGCTCCTCCTAATTAACCTGTGTAGGCAGCAGAATACCCGCTGCAGGAGGCCAAGGGGACACTGTTTACCTGAGTTCCCACTTGGACTAGAGGTCATTAACGCCGCCTCAGTGCCGTTTTCTTTCACTAAGTTGAACGAAAACGAGCTAATGGTTGGGGTGTCACTCTTAATTATGGAAGGTTGATTAATTAGTGTTCTGGAGAGTGTATTGTTAGAGGTGAGAGTGTTCCTCTTACACACACGCACACGCACACGTACACTCACGTCCCGGACACACATCAAGTCTAGGAAACGATTATAGTGTTATCGTCGTTCATCCTATATAGCGATGGGACATTTTTCTCCCAGTACGAGGTTGTCGTGGAAAGAGCGGCGTGCCCGTGGTAATGAAGGAGGCGGAAGCGGAGGGGGAGAGGGAGGGGGAGGTGTGTTTCCAGGATAACAAGAAGGTCAGAAGGTTATGAAAAAGGTGCGATGTTCAGTGTTTAACGAAAAAAATGAAAATATAATGTGGTTTATTCTGGTATTTGTTATCCTCCTCCTCCTCCTCCTCCTCCTCCTCCTCCTCCTCCTCCTCCTCCTCCTCCTCCTCCTCCTCCTCCTCCTCCTCCTCTTCCTCTTCCTCCTTCTGTCTCTGCTATTCCTGTCTTTGTCCTCAGTTAAACAGGATATGCTTGACGCCTCTCCGCAGCTGTCACGTCAAGATTCCTTCCTCCTTCCATCTTATGAATATTAAACATCATTTGGCAGGCAGGACAAAAATAAGTAAAAATAATAAGTCTTGCACGTCATCAAAAAGGGGTTTTCCTATTCCAAAAGAATCTCTCGCCTCACACTTTCTTTTTCCTTTCCTTTTCCTTTCCTATTTTACTTCAAACTTAAACTGATTGGAGAGTGGAGACAAAAAATCGAAGAGGATAAAGATTGGCCACACGAAGACAAACACGGAAAGAAAAAAAACCAAATAAAAAGGAGAGAAGAAAAAAAAAAATTCACTTAACAAACAACTTTTTTTTTTTTTCACACCAAATATTTTCCTCCTAAATGCTGGAAAAACGTGCAGGAAGGAGGCTGAGGGAGGATAAGTGAAGGGAAGGAGAGGGATGGCGAGGGATGGAGAGGAATATAGAATCACTTAAGAAATAATAGGAAGAGACGAACCTGAACCTAACATGAAAGAAGAAAAAGAATACACAAAGGGGTGACTCGTAGGGAAGTTAGTGGGAAGTCTAAATCACTTTCCTGGTTGTATGAATAAGGTTGTACGTGACCCTGGACCTCAATCAGAAAGACCAATTAGCTCAGAAGCAGAGAAACGTGAGGAGACCAAAGTGTTGAGTTCCAGAGGGAGTTAAAGTAAGTTTCCTTCATCTATGGAAGAGCTTTACTAAGAATCCCTATTGCTGACGTTACAAAGTTTCCTGTGTTGGTTCTGTATGTGTGGGGGGGGGGGGGCGGAGGGAGAGATAGTTCAAAAAGTAAGAAAAGGTCTGTGGAGTGTGTGTGTGTGTGTGTGTGTGTGTGTATAATGGTACTCTAATTATACTTTAATTACTTCAGATCAGCGCTGGCAAGGTACAAAGAAAAGCACTGTAGAGTAGGTGTGTGTGTGTGTGTGTGTGTGTGTGTGTGTGTGTGTGTGTGTGTGTGTGTGTGTGTGTGCGTGTGTGTGCGTGAGACTAGTATTGACCTGGTGACCATAAAATTCCAGTCCAATAACACACACACACACACACACACACACACACACACACACACACACACACACATGTAGATAGCAACGTAAACACGACAAATTAACATAAAAAGAGCAAAAAAGAAAACATTGCGCTCATCAGGATAACTATAATAAAAAAAAAATATATATATATATATACTGTTTCTCCTTTGCTAGAAAACGGAAATAAAAATGTATAATGTCCTACAATATATATTTTTTTTTACATATTCTGGAAATAGTTAAAAAAAAAACAACTCGTAACTCATTCTACTAATAACATGTCATTAAAATTTATATAATACGTCTTATAGTGTGATAGAATAGTGTGTTTATAAGAACGAGTCAAGGGTTACAAAAGGGTTAGGTAATGGCAAAAAAAAAAAGAAAGTAAGAAAGAAAAAAAGAAGTTAGGTAAGGAGAGGTTAAGGGAAGAACAGAAGTCATTGGAAATCGACATTAATAATACTGGAAGAAGAAGAAGAAAAAAAAAAAAGTACAGGTTGCATGCCAGTATAAATCAATAGTATAGATGTTGAAATGTGTGTGTGTGTGTGTGTGTGTGTGTGTGTGTGTGTGTGTGTGTGTGTGTGTGTGTGTGTGTGTGTGTGTGTGTGTGTGTATACATAATATTAAGGAAAGGCCTGAAAAATATATATCCACAGCACTGTCGAAAACCTTGAAAATAAACCTGATGTAACCTTCCCTTCCCTCCTTTTCTTCCTCCATTCTTCCCTCCCTTTTTTTCTTCCTCCATCCCTTCCTCTTGACCTCCTTTCTTTTCTCTGTCCATCCTTCTCTTCCCTTCCTTTCTTTCTCCATCCTTCCCTTCCCTCTGTTTCTTTCTCCATCTGTCCCTTCCTTCTTTTCTGTGTCCCTCCCTCCCTCCCTCCCTCCTTCCCTCCCTCCCTCCGTCCCTCCCTCTTCCCCTAAAATGAAGACACCACGGTCAAGATGCTATGATGGATTGTGATAGATAATAGCAAAGATACCCCTAAGATAAACTGCAGGAGGAGGAGGAGGAGGAGGAGGAGGAGGAGGAGGAGGAGGAGGAGGAGGAGGAGGATGACAAAGAGGAGGAGGATGAGCAGGAAAAAAACATGAAGATCAACAAACTTTAAACAATTATCGAAAAAATTCAAAAAAATAAAATAAAAAGTTACAATATTGGAAAGTGGACACAAACAAATTAGCACCAAAAAAAAAGGAAAAATAAGATACTGAAAACATAGACTCCAGAAAAATCACACAAAACAGTTCGAAAAGAAAAGAAGAAGAAAAAAAAGCAGACACACACAAACACTTAAAAAAAAGAAGAAGAAAAACCACCACCATGCTTAGTGTCTTAATGAGGAAGGAAATTACACAAAGGGAAAGATTAAGGGAGGGAGGGAAGAGAGGCTGCAATAAAGGGGAGAAAAGTAGGTTAGGAGGAAAGGTAAGGGAAGGGAGGGAGGGAGGGATGGAGGAAGGGAAAGAGGGAGGGAGGGAGGGAGGAGGAGGGAGGAAGGAAGGAAGGAAGGGAGAGTTTGATAGTTTATATGATGAGAGAAATATTTGGATGAGAGAGAGAGAGAGAGAGAGAGAGAGAGAGAGAGAGAGAGAGAGAGAGAGAGAGAGAGAGAGAGAGAGAGAGAGAGAGAGAGAGAGAAAACACATAGATACAATAAAATAAGAATAAGAACAATAATGACATAGAAGATAAGAGTAAAGAGTAGATAGAATAAATGAAGGAAATAAAGAAAAAAAAGAAAGAAAAAAAAAATTCATACCTGGGTTCTGATGACACGTGAAGGGAAACCAAAACTCACCTGTAGAGATAGAGAAAATTAATTAGAAAAAAGAAAAAAAGAACAAACCAATGAACACACACACACACACACACACACACACACACACACACACACACACACACACACACACACACACACACACACACACACACACACACACACACACGCTTAAATATATACACATAATCATCCACTAATTTGCTCTACGTGAAAATAATACAAAAGAAAATGAGAAAAAGGAGGAGGAGGAGGAGGAGGAGGAGGAGGAGGAGGAGGAGGAGGAGGAGGAGGAGGAGGAGGAGGAGGAATAAACAAGAGAAGTAGGATAGATAAGAAAAGTGCTAGTTTCTAATATTCTCACTAATTAGCTCTCTCTCTTCTCCCTATCTCTCTCTCTCTCTCTCTCTCTCTCTCTCTCTCTCTCTCTCTCTCTCTCTCTCTCTCTCTCTCTCTCTCTCTCTCTCTCTCTCTCTCTCTCTCTCTCCTTCACTATGTATTTCTTTATAAGTTTTCCCAGTTTCATATTTCTATAATATTTCATTAAAGAGAGAGAGAGAGAGAGAGAGAGAGAGAGAGAGAGAGAGAGAGAGAGAGAGAGAGAGAGAGAGAGAGAGAGAGAGAGAGAGAGAGAGAGAGAGATTGTCAGTGAGTGAGTGAGAAAGGAAGACAAAAGGATTTACGAAGTTGTGAACGCAAGGGGAAGTGGAAAAAGAATGAATAAAAAAGAATGAAAAGAGAGGAAGAGCACAGGGGAAGATAATGAAAAGAGAATAAAGATATAATTGAATGACTGAAAAGGCTGACAGGAATGCAGGAGAGGATACAAGAGAGAGAGAGAGAGAGAGAGAGAGAGAGAGAGAGAGAGAGAGAGAGAGAGAGAGAGAGAGAGAGAGAGAGAGAGAGAGAGAGAGAGAGAGAGAGAGAGAGAGAAAAGAAGAAAAAAAAGACAGACAGACAGACAGCCAGACAGATCACAGACAGGAAATAGAAGTAAAACTGTTTTTTCTATATTTTTTCTGTCAAGTCAAATCTCAAAGTCATTTCCTTCAAATAGAATAAATAAAATAATCAATTTCCTGAACAACAAGTCTAGTTTCTATTTCTTCTTTTTCTTTTTTTCTTTTCTTTCCTTTCCTTCGTTGCTTTTTTTTTTTTCTTCCTTACCTCCATCCGTTTCTTCTTTCTTTTCCTGTTAAAATATGTAGAGTTAAAGATATTATGTCCTGATCTTTTGTCTTTGCTATCTATCCATCTATCTATCTATCTATCTATCTATTTATCAATCTATCTATCTATCTATTTATCAATCTATCTATCTATCTATTTATCTATGTATCAATATATTTGTTGTTAACCTCACTATCAACAAACTCAAAAAAACAAAAATAAAAAATTATATTCAAAATTTATCTCCATCCCAATCTCCTGAAGGCTTACTCAATCTCCTCTCCTCTTGCTTTTTCTCTCTCCCTCCGAAGTTATAGGGAGGGAAAAAGAGAGGGAGGGAAAAACGAGAGGGAAGGAGCTGGAGGAGGAGGTAGAGGCGACTAATTACTTGTCATCTTCCTCTCTTTCTTCTTTTGTCTTGGGAGAGAAATGGTGTGTGTGTGTGTGTGTGTGTGTGTGTGTGTGTGTGTGTGTGTGTGTGTGTGTGTGTGTGTGTGTGTGTGTGTGTGTGTGTACATATGATATTACAAATTAATCAAAAGTTTAGTTACAATGTTTTGAAATCAATATAAAAATCGGATTATCTGCATCATCTCTAAAAAAAAAAAGATTAATAAAATGCAAAACTCTAAATAATAAAAAAAGTATATATATAAAAATGTTAAATTAATACCATGTAGCTTTGGTTCAAGGTCAATGGACTTAAAACCCAGTTAATTACAAACCCAAATTTACCTTCCAATTGCTATCTTTCCTGCTTTTCCATTGGCTACTGAAATCCTAAGCTCTATCCCCATTGGCTAAATAAATATTAAGCTTGTCCCTTATTGGCTGTTCAAATCCTCTGTGTGTGATTTAAAAGTTTGATTTACTATTATTTATTATTATTATTATTTCGTTCGTTATTTTTCGTTTTCTATGACTTTTTTTTGTGTTTGTTATCCATTAAGTTGATTTTTTAGTTATATATATTTTTTTCTTTTTTATTTGTTTTGTCTTTTTATTTTGTTTTTTTTTAACTGCTTTTTTTATTGTTCATTTCTTCACTTCCATCAACTTTATTACTGCCATTTCATACGTCTTTTTATTTTCTTTTTCCTATTTCTCTTCCAGTGTTGTGCTATTAAATGTATATAATCACAGTGAGAAAAGAATGATAAAGAAGAAAGATAACGGTGTGGGTGTGTGTGTGTGTGTGTGTGTGTGTGTGTGTGTGTGTGTGTGTGTGTGTGTGTGTGTGTGTGTGTGTGTGTGTATATACCAGGAAGTTAGTTTTCCTGATTTTGTAAACATATTCCTGTCACATACATGTATACGACGCCCCAACCCTCCCACACACACACACACACACACACACACACACACACACACACACACACACACACACACATGATATCCAACTAATCTTTATGTAAATTTGCCAAAGAGTGCATAGAGCTTGTCAGTCTGTTGGTTCTCAAGGGAAAACGGAGGTAAACAGTGATTTTCGGGGGAGGAAAGGTCACAGAGAGAGAGAGAGAGAGAGAGAGAGAGAGAGAGAGAGAGAGAGAGAGAGAGAGAGAGAGAGAGAGAGAGAGAGAGAGAGAGAGAGAGAGAGAGAGAAAATACAATAGTTTCTCAGTAAAGTTTCTCAATCCTTCAGAGATGGGGGAAATATCTGTCTGTCTCTGTCTGTCTGTCTGTCTGTCCGTCTGGCTGTCTATCACTCACTGAACTATCCTTTAAATATAAAATAAGATTATCAGCCACAGAATAGCAGGTGACAGGTGCATAACTACTTCTGTGAAATCCTTTTTTTTATATTTTCATTTTCATTTTCTTTTTCTTTTTTTTTTGCATCACACCTGTGGGAATTCTCTGCCTTTGTTACAGTTCTAGGCTGGTGTTACATTATTGAATTTCATGTATTTTCCCACACGTGTGAAATATGCAGATTGATGAAGTTACGCTTTAAATTGTATCATGAACGTATGCGTGTGAATATGAATGAATAATGAATGCATAATGAATAAAGTGAAGGAAGAGAGATAAAATATTTTAGAAGAAGGAATATTTAGTGTATTTCATGTATTTCAGATTTGTTGAAAATGTTTTGAAAATGGTGTTGTTGGTGTTGTTCTTATTTTTTTTTTCATACAAGAAAGAAATACGTGTTGATGATATCACAGGAATAACACAAATAAAAACAACAAACAATGACACTAAATTGTATGAATGTCAAGCATGAATTTATTTCCCATCTACTCTTTATACAGGTATGAATATTGTTTCCAGAGACAAATAAAGTTAATAAATATATAAAATCATTTCCATTACCAGGAATTTTTTATATAAAGGTTTGAGTCTCTCTGTCTCTCTCTGTCTCTCTCTCTCTCTCTCTCTCTCTCTCTCCTCTATTGACGATCTGACATATTTGGATTTCAATATTTGGAGCAGAAGTTTTGATACCGTTATGCGTGTGTGTGCACGGGCGTGCGCGCGCGCACGTGTCTGTATATACGTGTGTGAGTGTGTGTGTGTGTGTGTGTGTGTGTGTGTGTGTGTGTGTGTGTGTGTGTGTGTGTCTCTGTGTATATGTGTGTGTGTATGTGTGTGTATGTGTGTGTGTGTGTGTGTGTGTGTGTGTGTGTGTGGTGTGTGTGTGTGTGTCTGTGTATATGTGTGTGTGTGTGTGTGGTGTGTGTGTGTGTGTGTGGTGTGTGTGTGTGTGTGTGTGTGTGTGTGTCTGTCTGTGATTAATAAGGCAATTAAAACTTTTTTTTTGCTATTAAAGTGAACATCCATGCATCACACAGTCATATTTTTCTAGCTGTTTACACAGACACACACACACACACACACACACACACACACACACACACACACACACACACACAGCAAGGCGCCCCAACAGACATGAATTTAACCACTGTTGTAACCTTGGCTTATCTGACGTCACTCTACGTCACTTGTGTAAACCAAGATACTTTTTCTCCCACTGATAGCCAACCTAACCCTTTAACCTCTTTCTCTCTCTCTCTCTCTCTCTCTCTCTCTCTCTCTCTCTCTCTCTCTCTCTCTCTCTCTCTCTCTCTCTCTCTCTCTCTCTCTCTCTCTCTCTCAAAATGTCCAGAGATCCATACCGCACGATTGCCCTCTAATCCCTGCCAGGCCCTCGCTGTGATGCAGAAACACGTGCTAGAGTCTGCACAACGCCATCTGTTGCACGGATGCCAAAGCTCACTGGGATGTATACGCAAGGACATTTATTTTGTTGATATGCATACACGTTTTCTTTATCTTTTTTATGCATGACTTAGATATTTTAGCTTTTTTTTATTTAGTGTGGTTTTTTTGTATTATAATTGTATACTTTGTTGGATTTGTCTCTCGTTTCGTTTACTGTTACTTCACTAATTATGTTCTATATCTTAATTATCCACATCCATTTCAATCTGCATTTCCAACACGATTATGACTGATATTAAACACGTATATATCCCTTTCACACGCTCATCTTCCTCCTTCTCTCTAACCTAACCTAACCTAACCCTTGAATGTGTTGATATAAGCGCCCTGCTGCCGCTGTACTAATTATGGTTGAATCACCTTGCATTAATGTTGTTTAACTACCCATTACACCCTCATGTCTTACTAACGAGGCTGTTGTAGATTCAGTCCTGTTTGTGTCTCCTGTTTGTTCATCTTGAAATGGTTTGGTTTCTTTCTTTTTCTCTCTCTCTCTTGGTTCCTCTTTTTTTTTTTTTCTTTATGTCTATTTCTCTTTTTCCCTATTGGTTCCTCTCTTTCTCTCTATTTTTCTGTATATTTTTCTTTTTCTCTATTGGTTCCTTTCTTTCTCTCTCTATTTTTCTGTCTATTCCTCTTTTTCTCTATTGGTTTCTTTCTCTCTCTATTTTTCCCTTCTATAAGATATGTTTAGGCAAGACAAGTGAGGAATTTCAATAGAATGTTTCATAAGACCCAGATTGAGGTTATAGTTTGCATATCTTCTCTTTAGGGATGAATGGAAATGGGACAAGTAAAGAGTAAGATGTCGAACACTCTCCAGGGTGGAAAGAGAAAAGGGGAAAAGGAAAAAGAGCAACGAGAAGGAAAAGAAATAAAACCTAGTAGTGAAATGTCAAATATTTGAATTTTTGCCTCAGGAGACTCGGGAATATTTTTGCATGTTTGAAGGAGAGAGCGAGAGAGAGCGAGAGAGAGAGAGAGAGAGAGAGAGAGAGAGAGAGAGAGAGAGAGAGAGAGAGAGAGAGAGAGAGAGAGAGAGAGAGAGAGAGAGAGAGAAAAAAAAAAAAAAAGACAAGCAGTGACCAGTAAACGAATCAGATACAGATTAAAAATAAGAGATAGACAGACAGCAAGTGAGAGAGAGAGAGAGAGAGAGAGAGAGAGAGAGAGAGAGAGAGAGAGAGAGAGAGAGAGAGAGAGAGAGAGAGAGAGAGAGAGAGAGAGAGAGAGAGAGTCATAGGGAGACGGTGACAAGAACAGAAACAGTAACAGACAGACAACAGACATTTTCTACTTTCCTTTACAAACCAATTCACTTAAGTTGTCGTACACATTTACCTTCCAATTTTTCAGTGTCCAATTATCTACTAAGAACTGAAAAACCCTCCCGCCCTCTTTCTCTCTCTCTCTTTCTTTTTCTCTTTCTCTCTAAGAGGCTTATAAAGAAAACGAGGGACAGCACACAGCTTATGGAGGGAGGGGGAGCTACTTTAATTATGTTATGGAAATGTGTACAAATGTGTTGATAATCTTTTATTTTTTTATTTATTACATCACTCTCTCTCTCTCTCTCTCTCTCTCTCTCTCTCTCTCTCTCTCTCTCTCTCTCTCTCTCTCTCTCTCTCTCTCTCTCTCTCTCTCTCTCTCTCTCTCTCTCTCTCTCTCTCTCTCTTTTGCTGGCGTTGTAAATTCGTGAAAGGGACGAAACAATTTTTATGTAACTGATAACTGGATAAATATAACACTATTAAGAGAGAAAGAGTGTTCAGAGCGAATGTGTATGGTCTCTCTCTCTCTCTCTCTCTCTCTCTCTCTCTCTCTCTCTCTCTCTCTCTCTCTCTCTCTCTCTCTCTCTCTCTCTCTCTCTCTCTCTCTCTCTCGACAGGATGTATATGGTAAGTCGTAACATCAGGGTCACCCAATGTGAAATTACGAACTAAGTTGAGACTGACAAAGTGATCGTGTGTGTGTGTGTGTGTGTGTGTGTGTGTGTGTGTGTGTGTGTGTGTGTGTGTGTGTGTGTGTGTGTGTGTGTGTGTGTGTGTGTGTGTGTGTGTGTGTGTGATAATGTGAAGTGCATTAAACTCAGTCCCCAAACCTCACTACTACTACTACTACTACTACTACTACTACTACTACTACTACTACTACTACTACTACTACTATTACTTATCAGATACTTACATAACAAGCCAATAACTTAAATGTACACTCAATTATTCCTGACCTTGAACCAGAGAAATGTAAACACTGACCCATAAATTTATTCCCAAATGCTAGACTGTCAGAATATTTACGAGTCAGCCGGACACTATTTCAAAAAGGCAAATTGTGAAAACGTTACGTATATTTCCTTTCTCTTATTTTGGTAATATATTCAACATGTTTTATTTTTGATTTTTTTTATACGGTAGCTCGTGAACAGAAAAAGTAAATGAGTTTTGAAATAACCTAAAATTTCATGAGGAATTACTTGAGACTTCAATATTTTCTTAAGAATATGAAATGGAAGAGAGAAATTATGAAAATGGCTTATATATAAAAAAAAAAACAATAAATAATGATAAAAATAATAAAAAAACGAATAGAAAGATAAGAACAAATAATAATGAAGAAAGATAGCAAATACTTAATAAATAAAAGTACTAAACAAATAACACAAATTTAACAAAAGAAAGAAACAATGATAAATGTAAATAATAAACACAAATAACGAAAATCAAATACGAGAAATAAAAACTACAATTGAACTGAAAACACAAAGATTTACATCTATTTTGAAAAGGAAGAAAAACAAACACCAGGATTAGGGGAGCAAAACACACACACACACACACACACACACACACACACACACACACACACACACACACACACACACACACACACACACACACACAGAAAAAAAGCTGAACAAACATTCAAATAAAACACACACACACACACACACTCACACACACACACCAACCCAAAAAAATATATATACATACAAGACAACCACCACGACTAACTATTTATTTTCACAAACAAGATAAACAGTACAAACAACCCTTGGGCGCAGGACTATCCCGCGGGCAAACAAACAACACGACAACCTGCTTACAATGAGGTTAACAAACATACGAAAGGACTCGAGGCCCCTGGAGCAAGGACAACCTCAACCCACCAGGTCCCACTCAAGTCTAAGTTCAACGTCAGACTGATTTGTGTGACTCGAAAGTTGGTGTGTTTGGAGGAGGAGGAGGAGGAGGAGGAGGAGGAGGAGGAGGAGGAGGAGGAGGAGGAGGAGGAGGAGGAGGAGTAAGAACAGACAGTAACAGCCCTACTAAACCTAACGAGAAAGGAAGAAGAAAAGGAGGAGAAGGAGGAAAAACGTGTCTAAATTTTAAAGAAAAGCTTGTTTTTTGGAGATATTTAAGAAAATTTGGGAGAAAAATAAATAAATTAGAAAAACTAGAAACCAAGGTAAATAGTGAACGTTATTGATGTTTTTTTTATGAATTCAAAATGTTGGTTAATGATTAAAACCACATTTGTATTAACTAAATCAATTATTAAAGGATGTAATTAAGGGATGGATGGATGGATGGATGGATGAGAGAGAGAGAGAGAGAGAGAGAGAGAGAGAGAGAGAGAGAGAGAGAGAGAGAGAGAGAGAGAGAGAGAGAGAGAGAGAGAGAGAGAGAGAGAGAGCAACGTATAGTGTGAGAAAATTGTCATCTGTCCCATCTTCCGCTTTCTCTTCCTCCTCTTAGTTCTCCTCTTCTTCTTTTCTTAGTATCATCCTTGTCCTTTTTCGATTCCTTCTCCTTCTCCTCCTACTCCTCCTCGTCCTCGTCCTCGTCCTCCTTCTCCTCCTTCTCCTCCCCCCCTCCTCCTCCTCCTCCTCCTCTCCTCCTTCTCCTCCTTCTCCTCCTCCTCCTCTCCTCCTCCTCCTCCTTTCCTCTGAGACGTCCCTGCATTCGTTCTCATTTGCCTTCATCACCTCCTTCTTCTCCTCTTTATCTTGTTTCCTCCTCCTTCCTGTCCTCATCTTACTCTTTTTTGCTTCCTCGCACTTTCTTTCCCCTCACAGATGTAAACAAATCACCTTCTTCTTAGCACTTTCATATCTCATGTGACAGTTATTTCCTGTTTTTTCCTCCTCGTTTGGCAGGGAAATTTTTTTTTCTCTCTCTCCTGTAACCTCAATTGTATTATTTTTTATTCATATTTTTCCTTGATCTACAAAATTTTAGTTATATGAAAAGGATGAGTGGTATTGTTACTCTTTTTTTCCCTTTTTTTCCTATCTTTTTCCCCCTCTTTCCTGGTGAGCAAGGTAGGATATGTGTCATGTTTTTCATATACATAACATTTCCTGAGCAGTGACAGTGCACCTCTCTCTCTCTCTCTCTCTCTCTCTCTCTCTCTCTCTCTCTCTCTCTCTCTCTCTCTCTCTCTCTCTCTCTCTCTCTCTCTCTCCTTCACATATTGTCCTTCCGCCTCTCCCCTTCCTCTTCATTTTTTCCTTTCTCTCCCTAATCTTTTTTTTCCTCCTTCCTTTTTTTCCTATTTTCCACCTCAAGTCTATTTTTTCCCTTTTCTTGCTCTCTTTCTCTTTCTCAAAACTATACTATTGAGGGAAACTTCCTTTGAAAAGCATCATTACCTTCCAGACAAATTTCCTCCCTAAAAAAAACTTCGGAAGAGGAAAAAAAAAAGTCTGGATGAAGGCAGTGAGTCGCGGTGAGGCGGGGGAAAAAAAGGAGGAAGAAAGTCTGAAATGAGGTTGTAAGGAGAGGAGAGGAGGAGGAGAGGAGGAGGAGGAAAAAAACGTATATAAAGAGGGGAAAAGGAGGCTGGGAGGGGAAAGAGGACAAGGATAATGGTGAGAAATGACAGGTGGTAACGTTACAGGTTGCAGATGTGAGGTGTGAATGGTAGATAATGGTGAAGGAATGGAGGAGGAAGGAAGAGGAGGAGGAGGAGAGAAGGGAAGGAAGGAGAGGAGGAAGGAAGATGAGGAGGAAGGAGAGGAGGAGGAGGATATAATACTAAGAATTTTCAAACACATGACGAGACAAGAATTAAGAGACATGAGAGGAGGGAATGAAGAAAACACACACACACACACACACACACACACACACACACACACACACACACACACACACACACACACACACACACACACACACATTATGACAAACGACAAGAAAGAAAATAAACACACACATAAGAGGATGTTGAAGGATGAATTCACTAAGATTATGAAGGATGCCAAAGGGTGTGTGGGCATGGGTGAGGGTGTAGGTGAGAGGGTGTAGGTGAGAGGGCGTGGGTGAGAGGGTGTGGGTGAGGGCGTGGGTTAGACCGTCCATCATCCAATCGATCACTACACCTCCAAGGGCACCGCTGACGACGCAAGGAAGCTACAAGGGCACCAGGAAGGGTGATGTAAGGATAGGGTGTTAGAATCTAGGGTGAGACGAGGCAGGAGGGAGATACAGAGGGAGAGAAAAGGGAGTAAGTATGGAGTATAATTTTCTTAGATATAAATAAATGGGTGACTTATAAATATTAGTTCCAGCTTTAAATAGAAAAATAATTAAAGTAAGATATTAAGTTAGTGAAATACAGAAGTAGAGAGAGAAAGAGAGGATAGGTATGAAGTAAAATTTTCTTAGATATAAATAGAGGAGTGACTTCAAAATAAAAAAAAATATTAGTTCCAGCTTTAAAGAGAGAAATAATGAGGTGTAAGATATAAAAAGTGACAAGAAAAGTGACATCTAAGAGAGAGAGAGAAAGGAGAGGGGGAGAGAGAGAGAGAGAGAGAGAGAGAGAGAGAGAGAGAGAGAGAGAGAGAGAGAGAGAGAGAGAGAGAGAGAGAGAGAGAGAGAGAGAGAGAGAGAGAGTACCTGGTATGGGTGTGACAGACGCTGGAAATACTAATCAAAGAGGCGACTGTGAGTATTGGAACCTATGAGGGAAGGTGATTGATCAAAGTGAAAGGAATGAAAACACATTACCATACCAGAAGCGAGGAGGGTGGCGGAGGAGGTGGAGAAAGAGGAAGAAGAGGAGGAGGAGGAGGAAGAGGAGGAGGAAGAAGAAGAGGAGATAGAGGAGGAGGAAACGAGTGAAATATTAATGAGAGTGAAGACGAGGGTGGAAAAGGTAAAAACAAAAACAAAAAGGAAAGAGAAAGATAATACATTGCGTGAAGAAGTATGTTTTGGTATGGGAGAGAGAGAGAGAGAGAGAGAGAGAGAGAGAGAGAGAGAGAGAGAGAGAGAGAGAGAGAGAGAGAGAGAGAGAGAGAGAGAGAGAGAGAGAGAGAGAGAGAGAGAGACAATGTTACCTTGTACTATGACGTGATAACAACTTCAAACTTTCAACAACGATGGGACGATAAATAAATATGTGGAGAAAAAAGTAGAAAAAAAAAACTAACTTTACGAGATTTTGTTGAAAGTTGCGTCAATTTTACTCAATTTTCGTATAAAAAAAGTTAATAAATAAAAATAAAAATAAATCAGATATACGTACTTAAGCAAATATAATACAAATAAAAAAATGAATATAAACCTTTAATATTCCGAAAAAAGAGAGCGAGAGAGAGAGAGAGAGAGAGAGAGAGAGAGAGAGAGAGAGAGAGAGAGAGAGAGAGAGAGAGAGAGAGAGAGAGAGAGAGAGAGAGAGAGAGAGAGAAGAATATTAAAAGAGAAAAGATGTGGGTAAAAATTTTTCAAGAAACTACTTTTTCTTCTTTCTTGTTTAGGAAAGAATTATGTAAGGATGAAAAAGACGAGGAAGAAAAATAGTATTAAACACAGAGGAAAAGGAAATGCTAAACACGTGACCACCATTAGAAGGAGGAGGAGGAGGAGGAGGAGGAGGAGGAGGAGGAGGAGGAGGAGGAGGAGGAGGAGGAGGAGGAGGAGGAGGAGGAGAAGGAGGAGGAGAAAAATGAAGAAGATGAAGTTATAAAACACACACACACACACACATTGAGAGAGAGAGAGAGAGAGAGAGAGAGAGAGAGAGAGAGAGAGAGAGAGAGAGAGAGAGAGAGAGAGAGGAGAAGAGAGAGAGAGAGAGAGCCAGCCTTTGTCCTACACTGAGTAATGGAAACAATGAGATGGTAAAAGAAAGATAATATTAATGAAACGAAGAATGAGGAAAGACAAATGACCAACAAGAATGAGTGGAAGAAATACGATGAAAAAAGAAACAAAAGATAGAAAAAGATAAAAAGGGAAAAAATCTATATCCTTGCGTCTATTTCCTCTTCTTATTGATAATCCATTAGAGGGAAACAAAAGAGGAAATAAGAGAGGAAAGAGAATCAGGAAAGGGAAATAAATGTCATGGGAAAAGCAAGTAAGTTGAAGCACAAATATGGAAAGGGAAAATTAGGAAGGAAATCATAGAAAAAACACACACACGCACACACGCACACGCACACGACACACACACACACACACACACACACACACACACACATAAACTTATACAAACTGGACCTTCCTCATAAATTAATTTCTCTCCCTAACTCCCTCTTCACTTTCCCCTCTTCCTCATCCCCTCCCTGACCCCTCCACACTATGCATTGCTCCCTCCCCAACCTACACCAAGAGGAGGAATAGGATTACCTCCCCCCTCCCCCCCCTCCCCCCTCCCCTCCTCTCTTGGGTCATCTTCAGTGAGGGGAAAGAGGATCTGAAGGTCACGAGTAAGAGGAGGTCAAAGCAAATACTGAAACTCTGTAAGACTCTTGAAATAAAATGTCGAATGTTGCTCTGAGGATAATTTTTTTCTTTCTTTCTCTTTCAAATCATATCATGTGTCTTTTTTAAATTGCCTGCTTCTTAAACTTTCAACAAAAAAAAAAAAATTATCTTCAAAACCAATTACGTTGATGTTTATTTGTTTTTTTTATGATCATCTATAGCAAGAAGGAAAAAATGAACCCAGTCTCTTTGGAAAAAAAAAATTCTTTAGAACGTAGATACAAGGAGACGAAAAAATCATGTTAACTTTTACATTGAGACGGACACGCGGATCTCCAGTGCTTTAATATGCAAGGGAGAGTCTTATGAGGCGCGGGACATCAGAGAGGAATGCAACCACTTGACAACTTAAAACAGACACGTCCACACGAGAGACAAGTCAAACCTCGCTAAGAGAAACGGAACGAGGACGAAACATGAAGAGAAAGAAGACTCAGGAAGGAAAGCAAGATTCATGATTTGACTAATTGTTTCAAAATGTCATGATAATATTAGCATAGACGTGTTCCTTGACTCCTTCCATCCCTGACAGGTGATAATACAGGTGTGAAATCCTAGTGGAAGGATAATAATCAAGAAAACGATAAAAAAAAGGTGATAAAAAATGGCATATAAAAAATATTGATAAAAAATTTGTATGGATAGAGATGAATCCTTATAACAACAGGTGTGAAATCTTTATGGAAAAATATTTATCAAGAAAAAAGTTAAAAAAATAAATAAATATGAATAAAAAACTATATATAACGAAGATTGAATAAAACTTAGTATGAGATAGAGTTGAATCCTTAAAGAAATCCTATAATTACTTAACAATCTAACATCCATCTTACCCTGATCCTACATATATCCTACACTGATCCTATACAGCACGTTCATCCGGTCCTACGAGAATCCTGCAGCCTCCCGCCCCCCGCCGCCCGCGTCCTGCTACCGTGTTTGCGTGGAAGAGGACGAAGATGGAAGGTGATACAGCTTAAACAAGGGGACACACACACACACACACACACACACACACACACACACACACACACACACACACACACACACACACACACACACGTTCATAAGTCCGTCTCTCTCTCTCTCTCTCTCTCTCTCTCTCTCTCTCTCTCTCTCTCTCTCTCTCTCTCTCTCTCTCTCTCTCTCTCTCTCTCTCTCTCTCTCTCTCTCAATAC
>JAPQNM010000041.1:2424060-2431560 GCA_029783475.1 Metacarcinus magister | reverse complement strand
TTATTCATTAACGTATTTTTTATTTAGTTATCAATTTTTCAAGGTCAACATATAATGATCACCATCTGGCAACACTAATCTAGTTACTCACTTTTTTTTTCTTTATCCTTCCACAAGATATTAATTAACTTCCATAAACTGATCACGATGCTAAACCGTTTCTTTAATATGACACTTTATTTATTTCTTTAATTTTTTTACTATGATTCTGTTCCAGCATCAACGTTCCATTCCTTCTTTCAATATGCACACACAAGGGAAATTCGCATCTGAATCTGTAATAAAAGAACATTGCCCCGTTTTCTTTCCTCATCTGCATAAAAAAAAGAAAATGGAAAACTAACATGACCTTTAATGGGGAACAAATGAAAAAAGAAGAAGTTAATATTACTATCATTGTTATTATTATTATCATTTATTATTATTATTACTATTATTGCAGATCTATATTTATTTATTTATTCGTTTTCTTTACTTTTTTTCTTTACACTACTGGCAAGAAGGACGTAAGAGTGAGATACACGAGTGCAAGAATGAATAAAATATGTATAACTTGGCTTAGGAATTTATCTGTAATCTATAGCCAGAAAAATTGCTCTGCTCTCTCTCTCTCTCTCTCTCTCTCTCTCTCTCTCTCTCTCTCTCTCTCTCTCTCTCTCTCTCTCTCTCTCTCTCTCTCTCTCTCTCTCTCTCTCTCTCTCTCTCTCTCTCTCTCTCTCTCTAATGTGTGTGTGTGTGTGTGTGTGTGTGTTTTAATATTCATCGCTTCAAATAGCACGCTTTCAATTGTTTTCCTCTTAAATAAAATTGATACATGTAGCGTTATCATAGCTTACGTATTGGTGGTGGTGGTGGTGGTGGTGGTGGTGGTGGTGGTGGTGGTGGTGGTGGTGGTGTGGTGGTGGTGGTGGTGGTGATAATTTTTAATCATCAATCATACTCAAGTAACTAATCCTTATATCTCCATTTCCTCCCATCATCATTAATCCCTATTCCTCTATTTCCATGTGTATCCTTCTATCATTCCCTTCCATCCATTAAAAAACAAAATAATAATAATTTTAGCAACCATAGAAAACATTAATAGATAAATAAATCAAGAAAAAATATTACATAAGTGAATAATTTTGTATGTGTATTTTCGGTTATTTTTCATATAGTCTTATTTTTCATTGTACAACATCCCCGTACATGTAATGGCGTCTGCTGCGTGTCACGAATCCTATGTAAATAAACAATTCTTCATGTACTAGGTTTGAGTGAAATTAATTGATAAAAAACTGAATCTCTTCCTTCACATCAACGCCGCCTCAGTATTAGCTTTCTCTTCCTCTTCCTGTTTCTAGTCGTCTTTTGTTATGGTTGGGAGGCGACAAAGAGGCGCATCCCCATTACCTTTCCCCTATGCACACCTTAGCTGGGTCTGCCTCCCTTCACCTGCAGCTAAATTAATCTTCTCTTCTTCTTCTCATCACAAGGTGTTCTATATTCAACCGAGATAGTTTACATTGTTCATTCTTTGCCTCTAATGACTATGGGACTATTAGTTAATTTTTGAATCCTTGTTAATATTTTGTTTATATTTTTTTTTATATAGATTCGGTTTTGTTTATCTGATTTGAGTTGGATTTTATTTCTTATCTATCTATTTTTTTTTTATCATATTATTATTTTCCTCCTCCTCCTCCTCCTGTTCCTATGATTCATCTCCTCTACTCATACACACAAACAAACAAACACACCATTCTTCCACCCGTACACGCCCACCACACGCCCACCACTCCCTCCCACTCCCTCCCACTCCCTCTCAGTCATCCTCTCCCAGTGAAGGTAATTTTTTCCCCTCTTCATCCTTCATCCTCCCACACACACCTAAACTTTCTCTCTCAGCCTCTTTTATCTCTCTTCTTGCTGAGTGTATATGATTCCCAAAGCCATTTGACTCTCTCTCTCTCTCTCTCTCTCTCTCTCTCTCTCTCTCTCTCTCTCTCTCTCTCTCTCTCTCTCTCTCTCTCTCTCTCTCTCTCTCTCTCTCTCTCTCTCTCTCTTTATCTATCTATCTACCTATCTAGCTATCTATCTCCCTCTGTCCATGGGAATAGAAAGAATATGACAGAGGAATAGATGACATAAGAGATGAAAGGATAAAGGAATAAAAATAAAAGTGGAGACGAAAGAAATATTTGTCAACTAAGAGGAAATGAACAGGAGAGAGAGAGAGTGAGAGAGTGAGAGAATACATGAGAAGAACAGACACCAGAAGACCTATTAGTCTATAAATTGGGTATCTGCTGCACTACATACTACTACAAGTGCACTAAGAGTTTGTGAACAGGATAGAACAGAACAAGGCTTTCTCCCACCCTCCTCTCCCTCCGGCAACATAGCGGCAGGAAAAACAGACAGATGGGAACAGCATGACCTCGTAGAAAACATTGCCATGGACATTTTATTGTAAAGAATGAAAATAGAGGAGGATACTATACTATACTATACGAGAGAGAGAGAGAGAGAGAGAGAGAGAGAGAGAGAGAGAGGAGAGGAGAGGAGAGAGAGAGAGAGAGAGAGAGAGAGAGAGAGAGAGAATGCAGAGGAAACTTTGTGACTAAAAATAAAAAACAAAGGAGCAGCTTGTGGAAAGAGGAACAGAGATAGATTGAAAGAGAGAGAGAGAGAGAGAGAGAGAGAGAGAGAGAGAGAGAGAGAGAGAGAGAGAGAGAGAGAGAGAGAGAGAGAGAGAGAGAGAGAGAGAGAGAGAGAGTAATGAAATGGACACATAGTTTTGGGAGCTGATAGAGAGGCGAGACACGTTAAGTAAGTTTGTTTCTTTCATCAAATAAGTAAAGAAGTAATGGGACAAAGGACATTTTGAGAGAAAGTTAGAACCAGTACCACCAATGAGAGAGAGAGAGAGAGAGAGAGAGAGAGAGAGAGAGAGAGAGAGAGAGAGAGAGAGAGAGAGAGAGAGAGAGAGAGAGAGAGAGAGAATAGACAGGTACACATAAGAACACATAGGTAGATAGATATACAGACACAAACACAAACGAATTGGTAATCAAATAAGTGAAATAGAGATAGTTTTAATTAGGGAAGCAAGGCAAGGCAAGGCGTGGGAGAAAGGAAAGTTGGGAGATAAGGGAGAAATAAATAATGGGAAAGAAAATTAAGTTAGATAGCAAAGTTGTCAGTACGGGGTGGTAATGTGTCTCTTTCTCTTTCTCTCTCTCTCTCTCTCTCTCTCTCGCTCGCTCAAATTGCTATCAAAATACACTTAGAGCAGTTTAAGTATTTTTAAGTATGTTATTTTTCTTCTTCTTGGATATAATTTAAATATCATTGAAATTATTCTTCATATTTTTTTGTTAAAGTTAATATTTATTACACATTTTTTTTTAACATTTAACTCGTATATTAATCTCTTCCTGTGTTCCTGTTCCTATTCTCTTTCCTTTTTGCTCTATCTCCCTTTCTCTCTCTCTCTCTTAATTCCCTCCTTCATACCTTTCTTTCATTCTTTTCCTCCATCTGTAATCTGCCCCTTCATTTTTCTCTCACTTTCCTTCCTTCCTTCCTTCCTTCCTTTCTCCTTTTTCCTCTTCCCTCAACCTCTCAGTTCAGTTGTAAATGTAAAGTTGTTTCCTAAAAGTCTTAAGTTTCAAAAGCATCCTATTCATCCTTATCCTCTTGCTCTCTTCTTCAGTCTCTTCTTCTTCTTCCTCCTCCCCTCCTCCCCCTCTCCTCCTCCTCCTCCTCTTCCTCATTTTCTTCTTCTTTCTCTTGTTGAATTAGAACATTTTTTTTTCACTATCAAGTTTGCATTTCGCAGTAGATATTTTTTTTTCTCTCTCTCTCTCTCTCTTTCTCTCACTAACTTTTGTAGGATCCAGTCTAAAGAGATTCTAAAGAGAGGCGGATAATGCCACACCCAATCTCTCTCTCTCTCTCTCTCTCTCTCTCTCTCTCTCTCTCTCTCTCTCTCTCTCTCTCTCTCTCTCTCTCTCTCTCTCTCTCTCTCTCTCTCTCTCTCTCTCTCTCTCTCTTTATTATCATTTTTTTCTCTATTTCACTACCTCCCTCCTTTCTTGCAGCTTCCATTATGCTTCCCTTCCTTCCTTTCTTCCTCTTCCCTTTCTCTCTCATTCTATCTTTTACCTTGTTTCTACTCCCTCTTAACCTGCTCACTTGCATTCTCTCTCTCTCTCTCTCTCTCTCTCTCTCTCTCTCTCTCTCTCTCTCTCTCTCTCTCTCTCTCTCTCTCTCTCTCTCTCTCTCTCTCTCTCTCTCTCTCTCTCTTTGTTTATCTCTTCCTTCCTGTCTTCCTTCACTCTCCCAAAGTCTGCCTTATGTATTCTCTCTCTCTCTCTCTCTCTCTCTCTCTCTCTCTCTCTCTCTCTCTCTCTCTCTCTCTCTCTCTCTCTCTCTCTCTCTCTCTCTCTCAACTACATCCGTTTCTCCTTTCCTCTCTCCTTCTATCCCATCACCTTTTTCACCTTCTTTCTCTCCCTTTTTTGCTAGCTCCTTTCTCTCTTCCTCCTACATTCCCTTTGTCTGATGCTTCCTCAATCCCTCCATCCCTCTCTCTCTCTTTTATCCATGTTTGTCAGTTCCTTCCTCTTTCCCTCCCTCCCCTTCAACCTTTCTTGTCTCCTAGCTTGCCTGACGTTTCACCTCCCCTTCTCTCTCTCTCTCTCTCCCTTTCTCTCCTTCACTCCCTCTCTTTCTTATCCCTTAACGAGATAACTCTAAATAGAATCCCATTGCAGACCTCAACAACCTAACCTAACCTACTCAAGGCTAGCACTCCCCATTCCACTCCCTTTACTCCTCTCTCTCGCCCTCTCTCCGTAGTAATTCCCAAGGCCCTTCCCATTCCTGTAACGAATCCCAAATTTCTCTGATCTTGACTTTCACTCTACCTTCTCTCTCTCTCTCACTCTCTCATTACACCAACACGGTCTCTCTTTCTCTCGCTCACTCTCTCGCATCCTTTAGTGAAGTTATAGGTAGTTCAGTCACCAGATTCTTCAAAGGTTTGCAGCAAATGGCTAACAGCAAGACGAAGAGAAGGAAGAAAAGGTTGATACTGGAGTAGTTTCTCAATTCTCAACGTAGAGAAGTTAAGTTAGAAGGTTGAAATATAGGAAAGTCATCCCTTTTTTACGTTTTGATTTATAATATTAGATAAGGGGATAGGTAATAATAGTTTTAATATGTTAATTTAATGTTTTGTGGTGTGATACTGCTGAATCATGTCATAGAAAGAAAAATATAAATAAAATTGACTGATTATTTTTTATTAATTACACGCTACCTTTCCCATTTTATATATAATTAAGTAGTTATGTAGTTAGGAGTGAGTTATAGTGTTAGTTAATCCGTTTAATTAGCTAGTTAGAGAGGGAAAAAAAGAAGAAAGAAAGAGATATGTATGTATCTATTAACTGACCGATTGACTGACTAACTAACTGACTGACTAACTGACTGACTGACCGACTGACTGACTGACTACCCAACTACCTAATTAACTGACTGACTGACTGACTAACTGACTGACTGACTACCCAAACCACCTAATTAACTGACTGACTGACTGGAAGATTAAGTGACTTTTCAGTAACTTTTCTTTATTACAGTTTAAGGGAAAGACATGCGGGGTTATTTTCTTCCAGTGTTCCCCTGCTTAGTAGTAACATTTAAGAGTAAAACTATTCCACTTGTACTTGTAAGTGTTGTCTGGAAATTGCACCCAAAGTTGTGACATGAATATATGGTGTCCAGTCTTCGTGTTTAAGTGGCTATCTTTCTTTCTCTAACTTTTTATTTTCTATTTTTCTGACTTTTTCTATTATTATTATTTTTCATTATCTTGAACTAGGATGATTTTTTCCATATGATTCTGATTCTGTTACAATTTGCATTATTTATTTGTTGTTATCTCTCTCTCTCTCTCTCTCTCTCTCTCTCTCTCTCTCTCTCTCTCTCTCTCTCTCTCTCTCTCTCTCTCTCTCTCTCTCTCTCTCTCTCTCTCTTTCCTTTCTCTTCTCTCCTCGTAAATTTCCTTTTCTTCTCTGTTCGCGCCTTCTGTCACACATTTTCTTCCCTCCATCTATTCCTCATCCTTCACCACCTCTTCCTTCCTCCATTCTTCCTCTATTCTGCTTTCTCTCACCTTTTACTCCAAATATTTCCCTTCCTCGCTTCGTAGAAATGCTTTGTTTTAACACCAAACATTTATTTTTCCTCTCTCTCTCTCTCTCTCTCTCTCTCTCTCTCTCTCTCTCTCTCTCTCTCTCTCTCTCTCTCTCTCTCTCTCTCTCTCTCTCTCTCTCTCTCTCTCTCTCTCTCTCTCTCTCAATTTTACAGTAAACCTTTTTCTTATTCCATTCATACCTTTTATTCTCTCTCTCCAACACCCCATTTTTTCCCTTTTCCCTCCCTTCCTCCTTCTTTCCCTTTTTTTCCCCCACGAGGTAATTGCTTCCTCAACACATTATCCAACTCCATTTACACAGGAAACATCTTACAGGTGGTTAAATCCTATTGGTTTTATAAGTAGGCCAAGAAATCCTACAGCTTCTTATGGACCTTATGAATCCTACACTTCTTTAAGAGGATTTAACACCATATACTTAAAAAGGGACTCTGAATCCTTAATGGGTTTTGGAGTTTTTGAAGTTTGAAGTGAGTTTTGTAGATTTTAAAAAGTGTAAATATTGAAATTGAAAAGGTTGAAATTTCATATTGCACATCATAAAAGACTGCTACTATTATTTTTACTACTGTTACTACTACTACTACTACTACTACTACTACTACTACTACTACTACTACTGCTACCACTACTACTATCAATGCTAATAATAACAAGAATAATACAGTAACTATAAAGTCGATACACCTGTTAGATATCGTATTTTATTTTTACTCTTGAAATAAGTGCCACAATTTGTTTCTGCCTGATTGATGCAGCGAATATGTTTTCCTGCAATCTTTTTGTTTCGCTTCGACAGACTGTGTGTGTGGGTGTGTGTGTGTGTGGATGTGGGTGTGTGGGTGTGTGTGTGTGTGTGTGTGTGTGTGTGTGTGTGTGTGTGTGTGTGTGTGTGTGTGTGTGTGTGTGTGTGTGGGTGTGGGTTTCCATAGAAAAATTTAATATAACAACATTCAAAACACTTTTATTCATCTCATAACGTTGCTACTTTCACATTTACAAACGTTTACGAAGAAAATGGAGATGCAAAAAAATAAATAGAAACAACACGAAGCAAACATTTCTACGAATATTAAGGTGAAATAAAACGATATTGAAGAACGAGGTGAAGGAAAATATTCTACCTTACATTTATACAGAAATTCCTTCCTCTCTATCACATTCCCTCCCTCTCAATCCCTCCTTCCTTCACTCCCTCTATACAACACCTTTATATAGAGAAGTTTTCCTCCTCACTCCCTCACCTTTCCTCCAACTTTCCCTCCTGCTCCCCAATAATAAAAGAGTAT
>JAPQNM010000041.1:2361560-2404060 GCA_029783475.1 Metacarcinus magister | reverse complement strand
GATGATGATGATGATGGTGATGATGAATGAATGAATAAAGGCGAAAAATTATAATGAACAACAAAAATTGGTACAAAAAAAAAATATTAAAGCACATTGGAGAAGTAAAAAAAAAAGTGAAATCAAAAATAGAAAAACTTAACATGAAAAAAAATTACAAATGATAAAATAACATTGCTTTCAATATTTTCCTGTTACTCTTATTACATTAAAATAAATCTAACTAACATTTATCTATTACTACTCTTTCTTTTTCTAATAACAAGTCAGGAAGAGGAGGACGAATAGGAGGAAGAAGAGGACGAATAGGAGGAAGAGGAGGACGAATAGGAGGAAGAGGAAGAGGACGATTAAAGATGAGGACCGTAGGAGGAAGAGAAGGAATGAAAACAAAAACAGGTTCATAACAACTCATAATTTTTCCTCACAATAAAACAATCGATTCCCGTACTCATTGTCCTCACCTGATGAACACCTGGAGAAGGGAGAAGGTGAGGGGAGAAGGTGAGGGGGGAAGGTGAGGGGAGACCAGGTAAGAACAGGCGAGAGAGGGGAAAGTGTGCTATAGAAAATGTAACGAAAGGTAGTTAGATTTTTTTTTTTGGTAAACACGATACATACACGTTAAAGGGGAAAGTAGAGGGCGGTGTACATATGGAAAATAGCAGAGAGGGGAACTAAAGGGTCACTGAGGTGTAAATAAAAGAGAAATGAGAGAGAGGGGAAAGAAAGGGGAAGTGAAGGAGATGGAAGGTAAAGGGTGAAAATAGTGAGGAAGTGAGGGGAAGGGAAGTAACGTGGAGGGATGAATAGATGGAGGAGGGGAAGTGAGGGGAGGTTAAGGGAGAGGGTGTATGGAGTGAGGGGAAGCTTGTGAGGGGTAGAGGATGAATGGCTGTCAATATACAAGAAATGACAGGCTTGGTAAACAGTGATATTGATGAGGTAACGAAAGGGAAAGGGGAAAAGGGGGAAAGGGGGGAGAGTGAGGGGAAGGAAGAGTCATGAGTTGAATGTTCTCCATGCATGAATTTTTAAAGTGTAATATGTCATAAGTGAGTCTCTCTCTCTCTCTCTCTCTCTCTCTCTCTCTCTCTCTCTCTCTCTCTCTCTCTCTCTCTCTCTCTCTCTCTCTCTCTCTCTCTCTCTAACAAGTGACTAACTCTTAAGTAATTCATAACAGTTGACGAAGTAGTGAAGGTGGTGGTGGTGGTGGTGGTGGTGGTGGTGGTGGTAGTGGTAGTGGTAGTAGTGGTGGTGGTGGTGGTGGTGGTGATGGTGGTGGTGGTGGTGGTGGTGGTGGTGGTGGTGGTGGTGGTGGTGGTGGTGGTGGTGGTGGTGGTGGTGGTGGTGGTGGTGGTGGTGAAACAATGTAGTAATGGTGGTGATGACAAGCCAATTTTAGTCCATGAAATTTAAAGAAACTAGCAACACACACACACACACACACACACACACACACACACACACACACACACACACACACAGGTCAATACACTATCAGCTTATCCCAGAACCATAGTGGAAGTAGAGAGAAACACTATTTTTTTCTCCCTTAACAGTATAGACTATTTCCCTCACCTGCCCTACACCCTCCCCTCACCTCCTCACCTTCCCCTTACCTTCCCCTCACCTCCAAGCCCTTTCTAACATCGCTTCCCCTCTTTTCCAACACCAACACCTTCAAAACAGCTACCAAAGGACATCACAAGATTCCTTTCCCCTTTGAAGGATCCCCCAAAAAACACAAATGATAGAATATAACGAAGGAAACATTAAGGGATTTCTTCTTTGTATTTTCCACTTTTTTCCTTTTTTCCTCCTTTTGAGTTTTTTGGTTTTTTAAAATTATTGATTTATATATTTTTTCGTAATATACACAAGGATGAAAAGTGTGGGAAGAGTTTTTTCTACACAATACTAAATGATTATGAATTGCAACAAGTGTACGTAACATTTACTAAGAATGAATCACTGCCAGATGTACAAACACAAACTTTCCTCTTTAATTAATAGAAACTAAATGAATGAGTTAAATTAATACTTATAATTCTAGAGTTTATTATTATATTTTTTTTATTATATTATTGTCTTACTCTAAACATTGTCGTTGAGTTACTGTTATACTTACTTTAACCAACATATCCGGTTTTATTTCATATATATTTTTCCTTTTCATGGTTTCTAGGGTAAAAAAAAAGGTATAAAAAAAAGAAAGAAATGAAATAAAATACAAAAATATTCTCGTCAATCACACACACAACTCACATTCCATTTTTTTTTACATTTTAAGGTCAAACTTTAATATTATTTTTTTTATATTGCCATACGTAACACAATCTAAACACACACACACACACACACACACACACACACACACACACACACACACACACACACACACACACACACACACACAACCAATCAGTCGTCACTAGTACTACTCACACGTTCAATTTTTGGAAGGAACTCAATTTTGCATCAGGAGAGAGAATGGAAAGAGAGAGAGAGAGAGAGAGGAAGGAAGAAGAGAAATGGAGGAAAGATGGAAAGAAAGGAAGGAGAAGAAGGGAAGAATAAAAGATATAAAAACAGAGATAGAAACACAGATACACAAACAGAGAAGAGAAAGATAGTTTATATTTTCTGTGTGTGTGTGTGTGTGTGTGTGTGTGTGTGTGTGTGTGTGTGTGTGTGTGTGTGTGTGTGTGTGTGTGTGTGTGTGTAACATCACTCATGCCACGTTTCCCATTATCAAAAGAGAACGAGAAAAAGACAATATATACATTTACATACGAACAAGAAACTTCAATTAACCTTTCCCTTACCTGACCCTACTTTCCCCTCACCCGATTCCCCTCTCTTTCCTCCCCCCTCAACCTCCCTCACCCCCCCCCACCCCCCCCAACAGCAAAAAAAAAACTTCAAAGGAACCCACACACACACAAAAATATTTCCATGTTCGTGAATGAAGTTTGTGCAAAAAAAAAAACTTACGTAGGAAAACAAATGATTTTCCAGCCTTTCAAAAATTTTCCATACACATATACACACATATTACACACACGCACACACGCACACGCCCACACACACGCCCACACACACACACACACACACACACACACCCACATACAAAGTCATCCAAACATATATATTTTGTCGGAAACTGCAATATGTCTCACAAAATGAAGAGAAAAAAACACTAACTTAGGTTTTCTTAAAGTTTCTAAGATTTCCGATGTTCCGATACATACACTTTTTTTTCGTTTCCATGACAACTGTTTTCAATTACAACTTAAATCCACAACTTCTCACATTCACATCCTACTCCTTTTTTCTTCCTTTTTTTCCCATATATATAGGTTTAAATCTCCTATTACCTATATATACTTTATTTCCCCCTGAATACAATATCTATTAATTACTTCCTCTTCTGTCCCTTCTTCTGTCTCCTCCTGTCACTTTCCGCTCCCATTCCTTCCTCCTCCTCCTCCTCCTCCTCCTCCTCCTCCTCGTCAGCAGCAGGTGAGGTAGTCAGGAGGGCAGATAACATGTAATATCGACGATCTTGCTGACAATATATATATCCCGAGTGTGTGTGTGTGTGTGTGTGTGTGTGTGTGTGTGTGTGTGTGTGTGTGTGTGTGTGTGTGTACATACTAATACAACGCATCACGATATAAAGGACAACACTACAATATCCTCAAAGGCGTCACACACACACACACACACACACACACACACACACACACACACACACACACACACACACACACACACACACACACACACACACACCTACAATACACAATGCAATCCACCCAGGTGTTGCAAACAGTAATTACAGGTAAGACAAACCAGGTGAGAACACTAAAAAACAAACACAAACAATAAGAAAAACAAACGAAACAAAACGAAACACTAAGAAACAAAACAGAAAAAGAAAAAAAAGAAACAGCAACACAAGGAAGAGAGAGAATATAATAAAAAAAAAAAGTTACCACCGAGAGAAAAGAAAAAAAAAAACAGAAAAAAGCACAATAATCCACAATATTAATCCAGCTTCACTTTAATAATAAGAAAGAAAACAATATAATCTCCAGGTCCCAATCAGTCCTTAAATCCTCTTATGAAAGGACATAGGGATTAAATCGACTTCCTTAATCCCTTTTCCTTTGGCACCACCTCCTCCTCCTCCTCCTCCTCCTCCTAATCCCTACATGGTATTTAAGACAGTATAATCCCTAATCTTATAATTAATTTAGTCACCTGATCTTCAACTATAAAAAAAAATGTTAAGGTAAAATTAATCCCCCACACCTGTTAAGTACTTCACACCTGTTAGGAAGTTGAGGTAAATGTTACAGGTGTTATAGGTGGTGTTACAGGTGTTACAGGTGATGGAGGGAGAGGAAATGTCATGACCCTTTAATCCCTTCATGTTCAGACACGTTTAAAGGTCAGTGATATTGTGCAGTGAAAAAGGTGAAAAAAAAAAAATACTAAAAATATTCGATGCATTTCTGCTGCTGTTCTGTTCAAGGTCGCTTAGGGATTATTATGTATGTATGTATGTATGTATGTATGTATGTATGTATGTAGGGAAGGAAGGTCAGTGTGTGTTTGTTTTTGTTTTGTTAATCGTCTTTGGCTGAGTTGTTTTTATATTTATTATAGTCTACGTTAATATTATTACTATTATTATTACTACTACAATAATAATAATAATAATAATAATAATAATAATAATAATAATAATAATAATAATAACAACAAAGAAAGAGAAAAGAAAGAGGAAAAAAAAAATATCAACACCAAGATAAGCGAAAAAATGGACAGATACAATTATCACATTTCATCAAAACCTATCTTTTCTTCCTTCTTTTATCCAACATTCTCTTATCCCCCTCCTTTCTCTCCTCCTCCTCCTTCTCCATCTTCTGTACCCTCGAGAAAGTTAGCAGAAAATTGCTAATATCAGCTGGAGACCCTACCACGTTCTTTCCATCCTGCCTCTATTGCTACTTTTCTATTGAACTGTATACCTGCGTCTCTATCTAGCCTGCCTCTCTACCTGGCCATCATTAGTTTGTTTTTGTTGTTGTTGTTGTTGTTGTTGTTGTTGTTGTTGTTGTTGTTGTTAGTGGTGGTGATGGTGATGGTGGTGGTGGTACTGTTGTGGTGAATGTAAATTTGTTTATTTATTATTCTCTCACACACACACACACACACACACACACACACACACACATGTACGTATGATGAAAGGAATCTTGCTACCCCACACCTCAACCAAAAGGGAAGGGAGGGGAGAGGGGGTAGGTCGGACTGCAAATCCTTCTGTAATCCTTCGCTGTATTTTCTATAACGTCGAACTTGAGTATAAATGTATTTCCTTCAGTACCTGCGTTGAAATACAGTTACGTACAGGTACATACGAATTGATATACGAATGGAATTGTATATAAGAGTTACGAATATTGGTGTTGAAAGTATGAAAAGGTGGAACGAAAGACATGTAGTAGAGACACACAGAGACACACACCACACACACACACACACACACACACACACACACACACCACACACATACAATACAAGATAGAGAGAGATAACAATAAAGAAAAAAAAGAAAAATGAAATAAGGAAGGAAAATAAGTTACATAACACCACAGACAAACAGACACTTAAGGACAGGAAAAAAAGGGAAAAAACTAAAGTCAAACACGAAGGAAATAAAAGGAAAATAGGAAAGTTTCTAAAGGGTCAAAAATCACCTCAAACTTCTGTCCTTTGTTATGATGTGAATAAGAGAGAGAGAGAGCGAGAGAGAGAGAGAGAGAGAGAGAGAGAGAGAGAGAGAGAGAGAGAGAGAGAGAGAGAGAGAGAGAGAGAGAGAGAGAGAGAGAGAGAGAGAGAGAACACATACACACACAAACATAATCCTGACACCATCAAAAGGAGAAACAGGGAGAGAAAAAAAAAGGAAAACAAAAGAGAAAGGAAAAAAAATTCCTCTTCCTCTTTCCTCCCAAGACTCTCAGAAGGAAGACTGACTAAACAAAACCTTTTCTTTCCTCTCCTTACATCCTTGTGGAACCTCAGAAGTGCAACCATTGATAAAAAGAAAAGATAGAAGAAAGAAAAAAAGAAAAGCAAGCAAGCAAGAAAGAAAGAAAGCAATTAGTGTTAGAAAAAAAATCTGATTGACGTTAAAAATTCCATCCTATCAATTATCATCATTATTGTCATCACTATAAAACATTAATTATTTCCCTTCTTCACCTTCCTCACTCCTCCGCTATTCACCTTTACACGTGTACCTGGCTGTAAAACAATTAACTCTATAACAACTACACGAGCAGAGGCAACAGCAGAACTAACAGGAGTAACAATAACAGTGAAACAACGGGGAACAATTACTCACAATCAAGATCAAGATTGGAACAGAAACAGCTGCCTGCCTGCCTGCTTGTCTGCCTGCCTGCCTGCCTGCCTGCCCGCCTGCCTGCCTGCCTGCCTGCCTGTCTGCCTGCCTGCCTGCTCTGTCTGCCTGCCTGCCTGCCTTGCCTACCTCTGCCTCAACAAATCTTCATATAAAACGCTAGAATGTTCCTCTTTTTTTTATATTTACCATACGACAAAATACGACAAAAGATCACTGAAACTTTATTACATTGCAGCAAATAAATAAAAAGCAATAACACACACACCCACACACACACACACACACACACACATTTGGGAGTAGTGAATGTGTGTGGGAGTGAGTGAGTGAGTGTGGAGAGAGGGAGGGAGGGAGGAAGGAAGGAAGGAAGGAAGGAGGGAAGGAAGGAAGGAAGGAAGGAGGGGCAGGTAGACTGACACACACAAATTCAATAATAATAACACGACCAGCGGCGGACGTAAACTTTCCCTTAAACTACATTCAAACTAGTAATTAATAGCCTTTAAGTAAGTTAGTTTCCCTTAGTCTGGATATCACCCGAGGCTTGTCTATCCCTAACAAGTGATTAAAACAGGACAAGCACCTCAGTCCATAGTAGTTCCCCAAAAAAATTCAGAACACAGAGAGGAGTTGGCACAGTGTATAATGGGATGCAATATAATGATAATGTTGATAATCCGTAGGAGTTAGTGGTCTGTTCAGGTGTTATGATTTATATATTCAGTATTATTTGGTCTCAGTATATTGCATAGTAGTTGTTTATTTCCAGCAAACAATGGAGAAAGGAAGATGAGTTCGTAGCTTCTCTATGATCAATGTTTCTTTATATGGAACTCACGCCAGAGTCAAATGAGTGTCTGTCATACCAAGCTTATTAATCATAGTACAGTCCATAATCATTAATATTCTCTTAATTAATCATTGCATTCATAATTTTGATATATAGCCTCATTTTCTAATTAGACTTGGCTTCTTATGAAAACTATAGGACCTCAATTTGCTTTTTGCTTCCCTGTCATTTGTTTTAAGCCGTGACATCACTCCGCTCTGAGCCCCTTCCCTTCCCCTCCCCTTCCCTTCCCTTCCCCGTAGCTGTGGCGATGTATTATAGCACACAGCTGCGGCCAACGACAGGTTTAAGCGATTACAACAGCTTGTGCACCTCTACAACCACCACCACGCCTGTCACGCCGCTAGACTCGACTTCAAAACAGATAAAAGAATAAAGATAAAAATATAAACGGCAAGGTGAGGAGATGTATACGAGAACGGCGTCACTTTGCTACACATTAACCTTATATTGCAGATTTTTTGCCAGAATTCATGGGAAATATACATAATATACATCGTTTTACTAAGTGTTGCGTGTCATTGCAAAGTAGATGTTAATATGTGGGTAATACAATTGAAATTACATGTACTACACCCTACCCCCCCCCTCCCACACGCACACACACACACACACACACACACACACACACACACACACACACACACACACACACCACCTGCAATTAGTACTATCATGCAGTATAACACCTGTGAATATTATATACATGCCTCATTAGCAATACCTGATTAGCAATAAAAAATATATATATAATCAGACCACTGCTCTGTTGTTACTTTTTTTCCCTAGTATAAAACATGCATATTATAACGACTATTGTTTCTATCAACTTATGAACTTCAAACACTATTATGAAACAACATTTTCATTATAATTTCAAAGGTTACGTGTAGTAGCACCTTTAGCAGAACATTTCTTTTAAAAACTACTCACACTGATACAATACACGAAACCTTTTATATAACTTCAGACAACAGCAACGACGTGAGTGTAAACAATGTCCCAAAGTCACACACAGCACCAGAAACACCTCACCTCTCTCTCTCACTCTCTCTCTCTCTCTCTCTCTCTCTCTCTCTCTCTCTCTCTCTCTCTCTCGCCTTCGTTCCAGCGAGAAAATCCAACTTTCTCTGAGGATTCTAAGACTTTCTTCGAAACTTCAAGACAATAGATGGAGAAAGCGACAAGATATTTCGAGTTTCAACAAAATGCCAACACCACACCGCTTGAAAATTGAGTTCGTAGTGGTGGTAGTAGTAGTAGTAGTAGTAGTAGTAGTAGTAGTAGTAGTAGTAGTAGTAGTAGTAATAGTTCATACGGTACAGCATAAGGTCTTCATGTAAATATCTCAGCAATATTATAGAAAAAATGTTAAAGTTAAAATATTAATCCATACCAATTCAGTTATGTGTCTTGATCTTTGTGAGTGAACTGAGACGCTAAAGTAGATAGAAAACGTTATGAGGAAATCCATTCAAGATCAATAATTCCACAAAGGCGTTTTAGTGGCAGTGAAAAATGATTGTTCCAGCCTTAAGGGTGATACATTATGCACTGTATGTATCCTGTTTATTATTCATTACACCACACCAGTTCTCATTCAATACTAGACTGGGCGGGAGGTTCAAAAAATAGTATTACACTTAGAGAATATAACAAGATGGTATGTGTGTAACCATTATACATTTAGGAATTGAAGTGAATTATTATTATTATTATTATTATTATTATTATTATTATTATTAAAACAGTATATACGTAATTATTCACCTGGCCCACATTTAAAAAGCTTTGCATATTATTCTCATCACGAATATTTAGTTAAGTAGCTTATGAAATAGACATTATAATTCAACCTACTACTACTACTACTACTACTACTACTACTACTACTACTACTACTACTACTACTACTACATCAAGGGCAAAACCATTACTTTTTCAATCTATCCATCTGTCTCAGGAGTATAGCAAGGTAGATCCCTCTTCTTTTTCCCCATTTCCCAGGGACTTACGTTGTCACCAGACCAAAGGAAGTAAGGGGAAAAAAAAACATCAACTTCAAAAGGAATAAATAAGGAAATAAATAAGGAAATAAGTAGGTATATATGTTTATGAATAACAATTAGATGAGCGAGCTTCGGGAATGGAAAAGGCCGATAGTAATAATAATAATAATAATAATAATAATAATAATAATAATAATAATAATAATAATAATAATAATAATAATAATAATAATGATAATAATAATAATAATAATAATCATGATATGGTCAACGTACGATAATGTTACATAGAGGTACGATGACGCTCTTGGTTTTCAGATGAGCGTCTCGTTTTTCCTTTTAACTTGATGAAAACGAAGCGATGGAAAGGGGAGACTAAAATAAATGAAAAAGAGAAGAGATAAAACAAGATAAATGAAAACAACAAAAGAACAGGATGAAGGTAATGAGAGAAAGGGAAGAGAAGAGGGAATGATGGATTAATGAGAAGGGAGTTGGAGGTAATAGAAGAAAAGGAAGTAAAAGGATGTGATGATGAAAGAGAAAGGAAAGGAGAGGAAAGGAAGGGGAAAGGGAAGGGGAAGGGGAAGGGGAAGGGGAAGGGAAGGGAAGGGAAGGGAAGGGAAGGGAAGGGAAGAGAAGAGACAACCTGTAGATTTCCCTTCCACCCTCCCTTCCCTTCCTTCCCTCCTCCTCTTCCACCCTCCCTCCCTCCTCCTTCTCCTTCCCTCCTTCCCTTCTCTTCTTCCCTCCCTTCATTACTGAGGCGAGAATGCAAAACATGAAACTTTAAAGACTTCACACACACACACACACACACACACACACACACACACACACACACACACACACACACACACACACACACACACACACACACGGAAAATAGAGTATAACAAATATCAATTCTGGCAAAACTATTATATTAATGACACCCGTTCGAAACCCGTTCACCTTATTACCAACACCATCATTGACATCCTATTCCCCTTCTATCTCTGCACCTGTCACCTGTCTACTAATTAACACTCACCTTTCATTTAGGGTTTCATGCTAGGTGGGGTATTCATTAGGTATAGAGGTATAGAATCACACATCTCTCTCTCTCTCTCTCTCTCTCTCTCTCTCTCTCTCTCTCTCTCTCTCTCTCTCTCTCTCTCTCTCTCTCTCTCTCCCACACACAGCTTTCAAAACGTAACAAAGAGCTGCTTCCTGAGGTACAATATTGCCTGAGGTAGTTGAAGGAAGCTGGGTAGTGTGTCGTGAGGCGTGTCAAGGTTTCTCTTATTACACTGAACCTAAACAATAAGGATTTTTTTCTCTATCTCTTTCTTTCTCTCTTTTTTTTTTTTTTCTCTCTCTTTGTCTTTCTCTCTTTCTCTCTCTCTCAACTGTTCCAGAATGAGCTGGTTTTTTTTTCTCTTTTTTTTTTTCTAGGTTTGTTTTGGTTAGTTTGTCATTAGTGTTATTTATCTACACACACACACACACACACACACACGCACACGCACACGCACACGCACACGCACGCACACACATAGACACACACGCACACACGCACACACACACACACACACACACACACACACACGCACACTGAACCGACATGGCAGATAGACAGACAGGTATAATATTTTTTCATTTATTGCATTTAATTTCTTTATCTTTTTATCTTTTATTGTTGAGTTAAAAGCAAATTTTTTTTTCTTTTCTTTTACTTCGTGTGTTTCAAATGTTTTCAGATTAGCATGAGGAGGAGGAGGAGGAGGAGGAGGAGGAGGAGGAGGAGGAGGAGGAGGAGGAGGAGGAGGAGTGGGAGGGGGAGGAACGAGGGGAATTTGTTAGCTATAGGGGAGGGAAGGAAAGAGGGAATGAAAGAGAGGGGAAGAGGGAAGGAAGGGAAGAGGAAAGGAGGGGAAAGGGTATAGGGAAGGTGAGGAACCGATTCAAGTAATGGAGTGAGACTAATGGTTACACACACACACACACACACACACAAACACACACACACACACACACACACACACACACACACACACACACACACACACACACACACACACACATTGACTCACTCTTCCATCTACTTATATAACTAATTTTATATCTTGTACCTGGAGAAAAAAATACGAAAAGTCAATAATGAAATTTCACATACTCAAAAATTGTCTTAATATTTTCAAAACAGACCAAAAATTTAAAAATATATACAAAACACACACTTCCCTTACCTCTGAATATCTTCCTGTATCACACTGTAACTACTCCAGCCGCTGTATTACATCCACGTGTTTGTAAAAATAAAATCCAGAGGAAGAAAAAAAAAACATTCACAAACACACGAAAAAGTAAGTTAAACAGTTCCTTTCCAGTTCCTTTCCAGTTCAATACAAGTAAAAAAAAAAGAAGAAAAAAACCCACACACAGTTTCAATCAGATTTACAGTTTAAAGAGACATGACATTAACTTAACCTGTCTTTCCTTTTAAAGTTTACACACTAGAGAGTATTATGACTTAAGTTTTAGCGTCAACATAGCACATTTACGGGTCAGTCATTGGCTTAGCGTCACACAACATACTCTGACCTGTCGTCCCGTCGAGCGAGAAACAACTACTGGGAGACTTGCATCCACGTTGCCTACACCTGGTGCTGTGGTCTCCGTTTTCTCTCGTGTCACAGAAGGAATCACGTTTTAATGGGAGACTAAAAGGTAGGGTCATAATGCATTAGTTTATATATATTTTAAGGATATGAATGTGGTTTGGTATGGAGTTTGAAAGGAAATAATTGGTGTGACTTGATAAATGAGTAGATGGTAAAGGAGGATATGAGGAAGACAATAATAAATGAGTGGAATAAGAAGGGGAGGAACACAGTAACAATTCCTGAACACGACACGGGTATGAAACGCTTTCTACGTTACCTGAAAAGACTAAATCTAGCGAGTGATTAGAATTTGCAGCGTGAAAAAGCAAGACAAAAGAATCTATTTCACGGTGGATAATAGGAAAAATATGTCTCTTTATTGAGTAGCGAAGGAGTAGAGTTTCTTCTTCTTCTTCTTCTTCTTGACTCTTTAATTACGTAACAACAAATGGTTTTCTTATAAAGGTAAGGCCGTAAGAAAGGTTTTTATAAGCGTAATATTGTTTATTATCGTTAAGGAAATTTGTTGATCTTCAGAAAATATGAAAGTGAAATAATGGTTTGTGAAAATTTTAGGCGTTAAGGCATACAATAATGCTACAACGAAAACTATTGATAAAAAAAATAAAATAAATAAAACAGAAGGAAGGAAAGAAGAAAGGAAGGCTCCCGTGGCTCCCTCAAGGATCACCAGGACACTGGAAATAAAGTCCAAGGACGTAAAACAACAAAGAATTATGATAACTAAGACAAAACAAGAAAAAATATCAATGGAAGATTTGTATGAAAGTAATGGACTCAGCTAAGCTTACAGTCTTGTGAGGCACGTTCCAGGGCGCCCTCCAGGGAGTCTATCAGCTCCTGGATGGAAGGCCGCCGGGCAGGACACTTGGCAGTAGCCCGGCCCCCGACCCGCCTGAATAGTTGGCCCACAGCTGAGTGACGCTTGAAAATCTTTGCGAAGGTCACCATCATGTATCCCAGTGAGAACACATCAGAGGCTGCCGAGCTGGGGTCACCTGCCACCAACTCCGGCGCCAGAAAGCGGTGGTCCTCCCAGCGCAGCTCACCCCGGGGGAAGATGGCTTGCCCGATGTATGAGCTGTTCCCTAAGTCAATAAGGCAGGTTGTGATGGCGCCGCTGGAATCCTGCCGCACCACCACGTTATCACTTTTTATATCATTGTGTGTGATGCGCCGCTTGTGGAGGGCGGACACAGCACAGCACACCTGGGCGACGGCAGACACCACCACCTCGTCAGACACACAACGCGGCCTCTGCATCACCACCTGGAACAGTGTGCGAGGACCGTCGAAGGAGGTGATGAGGGCTGGTGGGTCGAGTACAATCCCATACAGGTGTGGAAGCCCATCAATACCTGAGACCCGGGCTAGGAGAACAGCCTCGGTGACTAATTCCCCAAGCACGAGGTGGAAGGAGAGTCCCCGCGAGGGTAACATCTGCTTCACCACCACCTCCACCTCACCCTTGCTGGTGGTGATGGTGGTCTTGACACAGAACGCGTGCCCGCCCTGCCCTATCTTCTCTCCGGTGTAAGGGCAGGAGCGCAGCACGGGAACCTTATGTTTAGCACACAGGGTTGTAGCTTGACGCACGACAGCCAAATCCTTGCAATTATTACTATCATTCATTTTTTCTTCGTATTTTTATATATTAAAGATTGGATTATTTAAGGAAAAACCGAGAAACTGAAGACAGGATGGAGGAATGAGGAAACGAATACGGGTGAAAATGAGGGTGAAGGCAGCAGATTAAGAAGGGAAACTCAACTACATGAAGGTCTCTACTATAACAACAATACTATGAAGACCAAGACCGTTCCAACACGAGCTTTACGAGGTATTCTTTCTCTATAGTTATCCCACTTAAACACGATTTTCTCTATCTAATATTCACAGAAAGCTAAAACTAATGCAAGGATAACTACAATAAGAATCTTGTAACATAAACGAAGATGAAATGAGTCTGATAATCTTAATAATATCTACAAATGAGAAATTACATATATTACTATACATATTACACCTGAAACTGATCCCACCTGACAAATAACAGAAAATGTGAGGTTATTGAGAGAGAGAGAGAGAGAGAGAGAGAGAGAGAGAGAGAGAGAGAGAGAGAGAGAGAGAGAGAGAGAGAGAGAGAGAGAGAGAGAGAGAGAGAGAGATAGAGAATCCAACACTATAATAAATCATTACAATTAACATATAACAAAACTATAATTATATCCCATTTTCCTCTTATTTTCCCTTCAACAACATTCTACACATCCTCTTCCTTCCCTCCAATTCCTTTTTTTTTCTTTCTTTACCCCAAAATCACCCCAACCCACCCACCCACCCACCCGACCCTTACCTATCTTCCCTTCCCTCCTCCTTCCCTTCCTCCCCCTTCTCCTCCTCCTCCTCCTCCTCCTCCCTTCCTCTTCCTCTTCCTCTCCCGCCATCCATCACCCTCAGTACTCAAACGTGTCAATTACAATCTCACGCTCTGTCGCCTTTCTATTGTTCTCGTGCAATTAGGGGCGTGTCAGCTCAGCGGGCGGCGGCGGGGAGGCGGATATTCGCCCTTATGAAGCGTCAATAGGGTTGGTATTCCCTCACCCTAACTCAAAATGCATAGGAGAACCGCCTTTAGGAACGGTTGGGATGGTCGGTTTTCGCGTGGCGGGTCAATTTAGGTCCTATAAGATTTGTTCCTCTCCGCGGGGTTCCTGGAGGCTCGCTATGGAACTTTCTATCCTATAAACCCTATGTATTAAGGTGTTTTTACCCCTGCAGGTGTATGGAAGGAGGCGATAGTGACCCAGTGGGGAGTCGCCGTCCAGCCAAGGGAATCCAGGCCTCCAGATGCCCCTACAGAAGGATCAGACTCTCCTGCGATCCTCCTTAGGTTGTATATTACAAGATAAGATCGGAACATGACATAGGAATGCCAACACCAAAGCCGATGGCCCTCCTCCTCCTCCTCCTCCTCCTCCTCCTCCTCCTCCTCCTCCTCCTCCCCTCCTCCTCCATACCTCCCATAACCTTCCTCTTTTTAAGCAAAAGCAAAAATAATGAAGATTTATTTCAAATTAGCATCTACTATATAAATATTTTCATCGCTATAACAAATAAGTAATTAACACAATTTATAATCAAACCATAAATAATAATAATAATAATAATAATGATAATAATAATACCACATATAGGCTACGTTTTCCTTCTCTTTTTGGTGTTATCTAAAAAATCCATTTTCTTCCGTCATTGAACCATAAAACTCGTCTTCTCATGTGCCTTCTCGCCAATTTTCCAATTCATGGGCGATGCATAAAGATGGGATATCAGAGGAGGAGGAGGAGGAGGAGGAGGAGGAGGAGGAGGAGGAGGAGGAGGAGGAGGAGGAGGAGGAGGAGGAGGAGGAGGAAGAAGAAGAAGAAGAGGAAGAGGAGGTAAAAGGAGAAGGGAGGGAGGAGGAGACTAGATAAAAGGAGCCAAGAGAAGTTTGACGGAGTTACAAAAAAAAAAGAAGAAAAAATGCTTTGAAAGGAATGTGATAGAGGAGGAGGAGAAGAAAGAAGGGAAGAGGCTAGGAAGAAAGAAAAAAATAAAGAGAGGAAGAAGAGGACTAGGAATAAAAGGAAGAATAGTATAATCAAGAAATCTTTACTATAATCTCTCTCTCTCTCTCTCTCTCTCTCTCTCTCTCTCTCTCTCTCTCTCTCTCTCTCTCTCTCTCTCTCTCTCTCTTCCATGCACCAATATCAACTTTAAAAACTTCAAAGTTCCACGTGCTCTGAGTCTTGCTGTGTGAGGCGGTGGAGCCTTGCTGTGTGAAGTGGAGTTACGTACAGCTACTCAGAGTTTAGCTAGCTAGTGGAGTTGCCTTTGTGTGGAGAGGCTGAGCTAGTGAGGTGGAGTTTAACTAGCTGTGTGGAGAGAGAGGATTCGTCTCTGGGTGAGATTGAGCCTTTGAGTGGAGAGAGGTGGAGTTTCTTGGAGTTTCTTTGCAGAAGAAACCGGGTGTGGAGCTGAGGTGGAAGAGTGATGAGTAGTGGAGTTGTCTTGGGGAGCGGTGGAGCTACCCACGCCTGCGAGCCGCCCACGCCCTCGTGTGTACTCCCGCTCGCGCCCACCCACTCGTGTGTACGCGTGCACGCGCACACGACTTCCTCGAGAGAGGAAGGTCTTAAGTGGAGTAAGGAAACTCGTAAGGCTTACAATTAAGTTTTATAGCCAGGTAGCGAGTGAATGGGGTGTGAGTCTTAATCATGACTTCTTTTTCAGGGTGAACTTATTTAAATAAACTAAAGAAGTATGTCTACTTGTTTACTTAGCCAAACACTCTGGGTACATTAAGATTTAAAACTTAGGCCCTACAGAGCCTCCGAAGGTGAGTGAATAGAGGTTGGTGTCGGAAGGCTGGTACATACCTACAGTTTTATCATCACGAGTTCTACATAATAATAATATTGTTACTTACTTACAATAAATATTGTAAAGGGAGTGTAGACAAAAAAAACCCTATGACAGAATACAAGAACGAAAAAAAGAAATAAACAAAATACAGAGAAGAGAAATAAATTAGTAAATGAGAAAGAAAACAGAAAAGATAGATAGGTATATAAATAGATGGATGCTACTTTGGCTTGCTATCTACGTGTTATGAATCTACTTTGGTATGCGATCTACACTTTATATTGCGATCTACGTGTTATGAATCTACTTTGTTTGTGAAGAAAGTGTGAGTGAAATTGAAGGTCCAACGAGGAGAGGAAGGCCAGTTGTAAGATGGAAGGAAAGGAGGATACTATTATATACATTCATGACGTAAACCTCATAATTTTCAAGTTATTCAAATTAACATGATTTCTGCCAAGAAGTCAAATAAGTGGAAAACGTTAATTATTTTGTGGCCCGTAAATTTAAGAAAAAATTTAGAAAAAAAAATGTTTTCCGAAAACTGTTTAGTTTTTGCTCATTTGTGTATGGTGCTAATCCATTTAACAGAAGAATAAAAACTTTTGCATTGGGAAGCTAATACAATTCCACATCTTTTGGTATGTGGTACCTTAATAGTTGGCTCACAAAATATTTTGTTATGACGAGCTCAAGTTGATCCATATTCATTCCAAGGCCCATAATATGATTAATTTAGCTTATTTTACTTTATTTTATTTGATAATGTTATAGAAAAATATCTATAAGGATAGCACACACACACAGACATACACACACACACACACACACACACACACACACACATACACACACACACACACACACACACCTCGCAACAAAATCACTTCTTAAGATGCATTATCACGTCACCCACAGCATCAACATCAGCTTTCATCTACGTAAGCTTCCAATAATGCGATGACAGAGAACGTTCTAAATAAAATCATAACCTATCTTCATTCATTCACATAAACATAGTTAGAAGGTAGGAAATATCTCTAGAAACTAGAAACAATTTTATGCGCGAAATGAGGGCGGGGGCAAGCAGTTGAGGACGTGTGGCGTCACGTATAAGGGGTTGGCGTGTTATCACTACCTCCATGAGTTGATAATGGTGCATCTGGTGTATCTGGATCCTGCTCCTACCCTCCCTCCTTGCCTCTTCCTCCCTCCCTCCCATCCATCCTACCTCTCTCCCTGCCCTCTCCTAACAAGTGCTTCTATTTCGTCATAACAGGTAATCTCATCATATTTATGCCCACATAGGTTATGTTATTAATGTAATTGTATGGAGCTATATGTTATCTCTTCCTCTCCTTTTCTATAATTACAAACGGATATTAAGTATTTTTTGACTTCCTTCTTTCTGTATTATGCTAACGTTACAGTGTCATATACTACACTATATTAACCTTTGATTTATTTCCTAGGTGTATATATATAGTTTCTTGTAACAATAATAACCAGGAATATCTTTTTTAATTACCTAATGCAGAAGACTCACAATAACCTTTTTTTCATGTTTTACACACACACACACACACACACACACACACACACACACACACACACACACACACACCTCGCTTGTTTACCATTTTTCATCACAACAAAATCACTTCTTAAGATGCATTATCACGTCACCCACAGCATCGACATCAGCTTTCATCTAGTTAACCTTCCAATAATTCGATGACAGAACGTTCTAAATAAAATCATAAACTATCTCCATTCCTCTCCATTCCTTCATTTATTCAGTCATTCCAGTCTTCAGTGTATCTTGTTTTTGAGTTTATTTTCCTCATCTCCACTTTTTTTTTCACTGCCTCATCCGACATTTGCTCTACATCCATCTCTGATTGGTCAGTGTTAAGTGGGCGTGGCCTTGAGGTGTGGGAGGCTGGGAAAGGGGGAGGATGAGAGAGAGAAAGAGAGAGAGAGAGAGAGAGAGAGAGAGAAGGATGGTCAGGCTAACAGTACCTGACTAAAAATAATTGGCTTTCCGCGTTCATAGGGAGCAAAGAAGAAGAGAAGAGAAGAGGAGAGGAGAGAAGAGAAGAATAGAAGCGAAGAAGAGAGAGGAGAAGAGGAGAAGGGAGTTACATACTATCATTTATTATTGTACGTACATGTGTTTGAACAGTAAAGATCAACTGAAATACTGAAAAAAAATATTATAGTTATGGAAAAATTTGATGGAAGTGGTGATGGTGATGGTGGTGGTGGTGACGGTAATGGTAATGGTGGTGGTGGTGGTGGTGGTGGTGGTGAGTGAGAAATATATGAAGAGTAAAGAGTTTATCGTATTACCAAAAAGTTTACTGTACAAAACCCATGTAGGAGTGTGAGGTGAAGGGGTTAGAGAAGGGAGATGAGTGTGGAAGTGTGAGGTAGGTCGGTATGAGGGATAATTAGGAGAGGTGAGGAAATATTCTAATGATTGTGAGTGTATGAGTATGAGGTAAAGGTTGGAGACGAGAGATGAGTGTGGAAGTGTGAGGTAAGTATGAGGGATAATTGGAAGAGGTGAAACAAGAATCATGAGAAGTATGAGGGTTTGAGAAGGAGAAATAGGGAGATGGAAAGATAAGGGAGAGGAAGGAAAAAGGATTATTTGATATCATACGTGTTAGAAGAAGAAAAAAAAGTTTGATTTGCTTTATTATCGTCCGTATCTTTCTTTCATCTTAGTTATGTCGCAAAAAGGAGAGAGAGAGAGAGAGAGAGAGAGAGAGAGAGAGAGAGAGAGAGAGAGAGAGAGAGAGAGAGAGAGAGAGATTGTCCAAGTATCTGATAGCAGAGTAGATACCAGTATAGAACTCTCACTCTCACTCTCACTCACTCACTCACTCTCTCTCTCTCTCTCTCTCTCTCTCTCTCTCTCTCTCTCTCTCTCTCTCCCTCTCTCTCTCTCACTCACCTCTCACCTCTCCTCTAGGGCACACATCCTCCCCTCCGCCTGCCCAGTAAGCTACCCTCATCTCTTTCTTTTGAACAGTGACACGAAAATTCAGCTAAGCTATCCCATAAATAACGAGTTTGTTAAGTGATTAGTGATTAGTGAAGAGAAGATGAAGAAGAAAAAGAAGAAACTAATATGTTGTGATGTGACTAATTTTTTATTTATTTATTTTTTTCCCTAAAGTGAGAATATTGTTAGTGAGATATGTTTTCTTCCTCTCTTTCTTTCTTTCTTTCTTTCTTTCTTTCATTTTATTTTATTTTATTTTATTTTATTTATTTTATTTATTATTTTTTTTTGAGGGGAAGTCGGAGTGAAATGGACCATGTGTTGTGTTTTTCGGCGAATTGATTGTGTACCAAGAATAGAGGAGAAGAAAAGAAAAGTGAAGAAAAAATAAATAATAATAAACGAACTGACTTGCACTACGAGTTAATGGAATTGGCTTGCATTTATCTCTCTCTCTCTCTCTCTCTCTCTCTCTCTCTCTCTCTCTCTCTCTCTCTCTCTCTCTCTCTCTCTCTCTCTCTCTCTCTCTCTCTCAATAGTACAATCACACTTGAAAAACAACCGAACATCAACACACGAGAATGAACCTGTATTTCCGGCGGTGCATACCAGACAAAACGACAATATAACATCAATACAACATCAATAACATCAATAACATCAATACAACAACATCAATACAACGACAATACAATCTGTCTCTAAAGGAAAGAATAGGTCACTGGCGTCTCATTTAAACGTAAAAATAAAAGTTCAAACGACGAGATGTATGTCGTATTGCAGAGAGAGAGAGAGAGAGAGAGAGAGAGAGAGAGAGAGAGAGAGAGAGAGAGAGAGAGAGAGAGAGAGAGAGAGAGAGAGAGAGAGAGAGAGAGACGAATTCCATAAACACGTATAATGTGATATATACATATGGCTAACCTTGTATATAAATTTTTTTTTCCCCTTCCCTTTATATGTTCAGTCACCCTTGAAATTCCACTGCGCATTCGTCCCTTTGATTTGTGAAGCGATACACGTAATGGTAACGTGATGGTAACTCGTGTGACTGAATGCGTAAACATGTGGAAGCAAAAAAAATACCGTAGAAAAACAGGAAAACAATCGTAGTGCGACACATTATTATTTTGGCTTTGCATAGGTCACTAACCGATCTGTTTCTTCTACATCAGCGCCATCTAAGTGTAAAGTAGGGAAACTATATCATGGATTTCCTTTTTCCCTCCTTCTACACCCGCCTCCTCATTAATGTACTCTCTCTCTCTCTCTCTCTCTCTCTCTCTCTCTCTCTCTCTCTCTCTCTCTCTCTCTCTCTCTCTCTCTCTCTCTCTCTCTCTCTCTCTCTCTCCTTTGAAATCATTGGTTTAGAACAAAATAATTCCAACACTGAAACGAAACGAAATGGAAACACAAGGTAGTGGTTAGAGTGTTTGTGTTCTTTTTTTCCTTCCATCTCCCATTTCCATTAATTTCCATCATTATATCGCTAATAACCATCACTTTACATGGCGGCTAATTCACTGGGCGCGGGAAACGAAGCGATAAGACGAGCAAGCTGAACTAGCGACCAAAATGATAAAACTACTACGCATCAATTTTCTTTTTCATTATAACTAAACAACGGTAATTGTATACCTATAACCACGCCAAGTTACGAGAGTATGTATAACCTAACCTATACTAACCAAACCGAACGAGGGAGTATTCATAACTTAACCTAACCTAACCTAACATAGCCTAGTGTAAGCTAACCTAACCTAACCTAACACCTAATCGAATCTATAGCCACGCCAAGTTACGAGTCATTGTAACCTAATTTAACCTAACTTAACTTGATCTAAGCTAACCTAACTATACTTATCGTTATTCTTACATCCAGTTTATAGTGACACTAATCAAATAATTACCTTTATATTGCCCTAACTAAGATTCGTTCTAATCTTCACCTATCCGGACAATTTCTCTAAGATCCGGAAATGCAATCGTTGAGCTTTCCGAAATTCCAGCGTCAATTATATAAATATTCCGGAGAGAGAGAGAGAGAGAGAGAGAGAGAGAGAGAGAGAGAGAGAGAGAGAGAGAGAGAGAGAGAGAGAGAGAGAGAGAATGGGACTTTTCCATACCCCTTTATTCCCTCCTTCTCTCCCTCTCTCTCTCTCTCTCTCTCTCTCTCTCTCTCTCTCTCTCTCTCTCTCTCTCTCTCTCTCTCTCTCTCTCCCTCACTTCCGTTTTCTTTCATCCTCAAAACATTTTTTTCTTTGTTATTCTTCCAACACTTGCTATATCTTTTTTTTTTGTTTTTTGTTTTTGTTTACGGTAGTTTTGCGTGTTTGGTTTTTTTGTGTTGCACCGAATTCACTTTTATTGCTAATTTATGATGTGCATTAAATATTCACTAATGGATAATTATAATACATAGTTATCACTACCAGACACATGTCAGCACGCATGTACCTGTTCAGAATACCCCTTCAAGATTAGTAAGATAAAATAATAATAATAATAATAATAATAATAATAATAATAATAATAATAATAATAATAATGTATAATATAAAAGAAGTGAATTTGACATTGAGAAATATCGCTGACTGATGGTTGGTACTGTTTAATATTTTAAGTCACAGCGCCACCCACTCAGTATTAATGAGTCACCATGAGGAGGAATATTAAAAAAGAATGACATTGACACGTACACGGACGAACACAAAACAAAAAAAACACGATAAAGGTATATTCAAGATAGTAAAGTTATTCCATTAGAACGAATTAAGATAGATAGATAGGTAAATAAATAGATAGATAGATAGATAAATTTTTAAAAATCAATAACAGGTAAATGCAAGAATGAGAATACCTCCATTACCAAAAACAAATTGAAAAGTAACAAAAAAAAATTAACACTACCACCACCACCACCACCACCACCACCACCAACAACAACAACAACAACAACAACAACAACACCACCACCACCACCAACAACACCAACACCAACACCAACACCAAGACATCCTCCTCCCTTCCCTCGTTGGCAGAATTATGAAATTAAATGGCTGCTTCCTGAACCCTCAAACTTGTAACACTCAGAGCCAGATTATATAATACGACAATGCTAACTGAACTCTTGCCTACCTAACCTCAGTAACCTTGGCTTGGTAGCGAGTTATTTGTTTGTAGTTGCTGTACTTTTTCTAATGTTTTTCTCCCTTTCCTCTTTACTTTTGCTCTTGATTTGGTCTTCCTCCTTCTCCTCCTCCTCCTGCTGCTGCTCCTCTTTTTCACTTTCATTCCGTACATTTCTCCTTTTCTTCCTTCCTTTCTTTCAACACTCGTTATTTTCGTCCTTCTCGTCCTTCTCCTCGTCCTTCTCCTCCTCCTCCTCCTCCTCTTCCTCCCCCTCCCTCTTCTCCTCCTCCTCCTCCTCCTCCTCCTCCTCCACCTCCTCCTCTCATTAATTCGTCAGGTGTAAATAGTGAAGCGAAGGGATGAAATGTGTTGGTAAATCCCAAAATGATAAGAGTCGGAGAGAGGATCACGATGATGAAAATACGTGGTGACAGGGAGGAAAATTATTTAACGACCTTGGATTTTTTACTTCCCGGAGAGCGTAACTGATGTGATTATGGAGGAAAACAGGCAGGTCAAGCCGAGTTAAGAGGGGGGAAAAATCAGAGGGGAAAAGATGGTAAATAGAGTTATTAATCTGTGTATTTGAATGTAAAAAAATTAAAATAAAAAAAAGTGTGGAGCATTTCATGATTTCCTTTTTCCTTTTTTTTGGAGAGAGAGAGAGAGAGAGAGAGAGAGAGAGAGAGAGAGAGAGAGAGAGAGAGAGAGAGAGAGAGAGAGAGAGAGAGAGAGAAAAAAAAAAATGAAAATCAGATCTAACATTAAAGTGAAATGCAAAGCTGATTTTCTGAAGTTTTAATTACGCCCCCTCTCTCTCTCTCTCTCTCTCTCTCTCTCTCTCTCTCTCTCTCTCTCTCTACCACCGCCCCCCGTCCTCATCTCCTTCCACTTCCCAAAACAAGATAAAGAAAAACTAGAAGCGAAAAAGTGAACCCCCCCCCAAAAAAAAAGCTAATTACAGGATTGAAGCGTTTAATTGCGTTAACAAACGATTCTGATTCCCTTATGGATAGCAATTCATGAAGTCTATTGAAAGCGATTAAATTGTTTATACGAAGATTCTAATCTGCCAATAATTTACATTTCACGCTTTTTTTCTCTTGCTGATTTTTTTGTTTGGTGTGTGTGTGTGTGTGTGTGTGTGTGTGTGTGTGTGTGTGTGTGTGTGTGTGTGTGTGTGTGTGTGTTTTCAGACTTTGCCTGTGTGCTAATTTGATGAAGAGTGAACTTAATCTTATTTCAAGTTAGTAAACTCCACTAACTTGCACCGATCTCTGCTCAGTATATAATTTCTCCAACACACACACACACACACACACACACACACACACACACACACACACACTCACAGAATCACTAGGCTTGCATTTTAGTTATCAAAGGATAATATGATAACTAGTATGGCTATCTAAGGCAACGGTTGCTGTGTCAATGTTTCTTATATGTCGAGTCCAGGGTAGCAAAGCCAGTGACACCTATACTACATGAGTGCCGATGAACATCCATGAAATGCACTTACATTTATGTATTGTTAACCTGAGCTGAATATGGGAATATGCAGGAGGAGGAGGAGGACGTGAGAAGGACAATCAATTTTATATTACCCTTCTTAGGCAAGACTTACTTTCTCCCTGTAATTAGTGAACCAGGAAGAAACTGGGTATGTGAGAGAGAGAGAGAGAGAGAGAGAGAGAGAGAGAGAGAGAGAGAGAGAGAGAGAGAGAGAGAGAGAGAGAGAGAGAGAGAGAGAGAGAGAGAGAGAATGATAAAACTACATGGTACAATTGGTCTCATTTCACAACAACTATTAAAAAGAAATTGAGATAACGGAAACTTAAAAGAAAAAAATTATTTCAATATAAACACTTACCACACTCGCTGTTATCGTCCACTTGATAGAAGGGAATGAGGATGAGGAGAGGGAAGGATAATCAAGTACCACACGCACGCACGTACGCACGCACACGCACACACACACACACACACACACACACACACACATTCACACTCCTCCCTCTCTCCCTCCTCACTCCATAGAACACACGCTTCGCAACACTAGAAACGCAACACTCCAAAATTTCCTTCCCATGAAAGTAACAAAACACAACTTGAGAATGTTTCCCTGACTACTAACAATAATTTCCCAGCCCGCCTCCCGCCCTCCCTCCCTCCCTCTTTCCCTCTCTCCCCTTCCGTCAGCCCAGCAGCGCCTGATACGTGGCTGCTGATTGGTCAGTTTACATAACGAATGGTATTGCCAACTGCGTCTAGTTTTATCATATTTTTTAACACGTTTCATTTTCTCTCGTTATCTACACTTGAGTTGAGAGAGTAATGATAAGATTAGTTAGGTTGTTATTGATTAGTGAATTGATATAGATGAATGTTAGTAAATAAATAAACAAATGTAGATTGAAATGATGTGATTTTCTCCACGTGTAAGAAATAATTGTGTCTTAATGGATAACCTAATAATTTCATAAAGTTTCATGAAGTTAAATGGTCAACATCACGCTTTTAAGGGAACTATAATCTCATCATCTTAGTCTTCTTCACACTTTCATCGTCGTCTTCTTCTTCACATTATCATCATCTTCGTTTTCTTCACATTATCATCATCTTCGTTTTCTTCACATTATCATCATCTTCGTTTTCTTCACACTCCAATCATCTCCGTTTTCTTCCTCCACAGCCCAAGTTTCTCGTCTCCCCGCCACCTCCACCTCCAGGATGACCGGCGAGAGTAAGCTAGACGACCTCCTCACCCAGCTAGGAACAGGGAGGTGGAACTTAGTCTACTTCATCGGTGTTGCCCTCTGTAAGTAGAATAAAAAAGTAAGACAAGCTGGTAGTCAATCCTAATGCTTATTTTATACCTGAACACTTAATATAGGACCAAAATTACCTGTATAGAAGTATATATTGTGTATGAGTCCATTTTTGACTAATATCTTCACTAGGATAACTTAGATAGTTCCTTATTAACACGTATTTATCATAGTTTGGTTAAATTAGGTAGGGTAGGATAAGATAGGTTAAGGTTAGGTTAAGTTAGACTAAGTAAGGTTAGACTAGGTTAGGCTAGGTTAAGTTAGAGTAGGCTAAGTTAGGCTATGATAAGCTAGGTTATTTTGCATGGAAGTAAATAATCCTTCAATCTCCTTTTCTTCCTAACCTTTTTTGCGTGTTCCTACAGTGTTAGGTTAGGTTAGGTTAGGTTCGGTGAGGTTAAGTTAGGTTAAGTTATTCTGCATGTAAGTAAATAATCCTCTAAATATCCTTGTCTTCCTAACCTTTGCGTGCGTTTCTACAGGGGACATGCTGGTTCCTCCGCAGTGTTTCTCAGTCGTCTACCTCGCACCTGCCATCAACCACACCTGTCAACCATCCTTCGACCACAACGCTTCATATATCTCAGAGTAGGTAGCAGGGCAGAGGTGACAGGGTAGGTGACAGGGAGAGGTGAGGAGGAGAGGTGACAGGGAGAGAGGACAGGGTAGAGGTGAAAGGGAAAGGTAACAGGTAATGTGGAAGCAAGGATTGGAAGGGGATGAGAGGGTAGGAGTGTGTGTGTGTGTGTGTGTGTGTGTGTGTGTGTGTGTGGTAAGGGAAGCGTTATTGGAATGGGGAAGGAAGTGGTGATGGGGGAAACACATTATGTGGTGGGGAAATAATAGGTAATAGGAGTCAATTAGTACTGATATCAATGTGTTATTTGTATTGTACGTACATTTAAAGGTGCTTTGTCCGTTTCTCTCTCTCTCTCTCTCCCTCTCTCTCTCTCTCTCTCTCTCTCTCTCTCTCTCTCTCTCTCTCTCTCTCTCTCTCTCGCTATCTATCTATTTATCTATCTATCTACTTCTACAGGGACTCTTGTAGCTACTTCAGGCCCACTACAGAAGGTCTACAGGAGGAGCCGTGCACGGAATGGTTATACAATGATCCTGTCTTCAGTAGCACCTTGACCTCTGAGGTAGGGAAGGCGGGGAGGGGTTGGGGTGGTGTTGGGGTGGTGTAGGGGCGGGGTTGGGCGGGGTTTGGGTGGGTTAGGGTGTTGTTGGGGAGGGATTGAGGTTGGGGCGTTGATAGATGTGAAAATGCTGCTAGTACTTCATTCTCCTCCTCCTCCTCCTCCTCCAGTAACTCACTTGTCTCCTGTCTTGCGCCTGCTATACCTCCTCTCCCTCCTCCTCCTCCTCCCCCTCCTTCCTTCACTACCATTCATCTCGTTTTTCTATGCATCAGTAATTGTTCACTTTGTTACCCTCATGTATGTATGTATGTGTACGTATGTATGTGTTTATGTGTATGTTATTTTCCTTTCTATAAACAAAAGAGAATCACAAGGGTGAGCATGAACATAGAGATGATGAAAGAGTGAAGCCCATTTTAGGAGAATGAAGCCCTTTAAACACCCTAACCAGGGTGGAGGAAGGGGAGGAGGAAAGGGGAAGACATGCTAGGAACTCCTCCCCATACAATAGAGGACGTGAAAGTAGCAGGACACAAGCGAGAGGAGATGCATAACAAGACTAAGATCAATAGAGGGAAGGGCAAGAGGTGCATCTGGAGAGAAAACAAGTAACTGTAATTATGAAAGTGTGTTAACTTAGGATGTTTTAACTTATATACCTTCTCTTCTTTCCCCTCCTCCTCCGCTGCTGCTAACTATTGCTCCTCCATCCTCTAGTTCGGATTGGTGTGCGGGAATTCCTACCTGCGCGCCACCTATCAGAGTATGTACGCGCTGTCTACCATCATCGGTTCCGTGGTTAATGGATACGCGGCCGACAGGTATGAACAAATAGATAAGTCTCCCCTTTATTCTAAGCTAACTATTTCCATATCCCATTTTCTTCGGATAGATTTATTTTTTTGTTGGTTTTGAAATATAAAAATCAACACTTGGTAGAAGAATTAACAAGATTAAAACATTATTTTTACAGGTACGGAAGGAAGGTGGTGGTGGTGGTGTCGCAGGTGTTGTACGTCATCACCTGTAATGCCATTAGTTTCGTCACCAATTTCAAAGTAATTCTTGCCTTCCGTTTCATCCTGGGATCTCTGGCCACGCCCACTTTCTACATGTTAGGTGAGTGAGAGAAAAATAGAGAGAAAAATAGAGAGAAAAATAAAAAGAAATAGAGATAAAGAGAGAATTAGAGGGAAATAGAATCAAATACAGAGAAAAATATAAAGAAACATGCCACCCTTGACATTTGACTTCCAATTCTTGGATAAACTTGCTTCCTCTTCACATAATTGAGATGCAAAGTAAAATTTCATCATGATAACACTGATAAGCGACAACATATACTTTTGTCAACAAAATAAACAATCCTTCACCTCTTTCTCCTCCTCTTTCTCTTTTTCCTCCTCCTCCTCCTTTTCCTCCTCTTCCTCCTTTTGTGGAATGAAGAGATAAGAAGAGAATACAATTTTTTGGCAACCGATGTGGACAATGTCTTTTGCAATATATACATTTCCTTCTTATATTTCCTATCTACTTCTTTCCACTTGTATATCTATCTCTCCACTTATATACCTATCTCTCTCACTGTGGATCTATCTGCTACACTTCAGTAATTAGCAACAGTAGAAGCAACAATAGTAGTAAGACTAACATTACTAACTAACTATTAACACTACTTAAATACTAACAATAATTACAATACACCAACAGGAATGGAAGTATGTGAGACCAAATGGCGTTCAGTGGTTGGAATTGTGATAGCGTTACCCTGGGCTTTCGGTATGATGTTGTGGGGAACCGCTGGGTACTTCATTAGAGATTGGCGGTGGTTACAGTTTGCCGTCTCCCTCCCTTCCCTCCTTATCCTCCCATTTCTATAGTGAGTATGTGTTCCTGTATTTTAGGTTACGCGACCCTCTCTTCTCTCCTCTTCTTGTTGTGGTTCTCTTGCCATCTTGCTTTTGTTTACGTATGGATAGAAGTCACTCTTTTTCTTTTGTGATCTGTTCCGTTTTCTTTTCTGTTTTGTTTCTGAGTTTAATGGAATACTTAGTTATCTTTTCATATTTTTTAATTTTATTTATTTATTTATTTATTTTTTTTTACCATCTACTGTTTTTCTTGCTTCATCACTTTCTTGTCATTTGTCTCTTTATCTTTTTCTTATCATCTTCATTCGTCTTTTTCCCACGCACACGCACACACACACACACACACGCACACGCACACACACTACACGGTCCGCTAGCGTAGTGGTTAGCGCACTCGGCTCACAACCGTCCTGGGCGGACGGAGATTATTTGGGTGTGTCTCTTTTCACGTGTAGCCCCTGTTCACCTAGCAGTGAGTGAGTAGGTACGGGATGTAAATCGAGGTGTTGTGGCCTCGTTGTCCCGGTGTGTTGTGTGTGAGTGGTCTCGGTCTAACCCAAAGATTAGTCAGTATGAGCTCTGAGCTCTTTCCATAGGGGGACGGCCGGCTGTCTCGAGAGAGACCAGAAGCAGACTGTACAGTGATTATATATACACACACACACACACACACACACACACACACTGTCCCCATTCCCATCCTTATCCATTTCCATTACTCTTTCCCTACTCTATTCAATCCTCCCTCGTTCATCTGTCCTGCCTCCTTACATTCCTTCATTAATCTCCCATCATTTTGTTCCCTCTACCCTTTCACCAGCCTCCCCTCTCGTCTTGCTCCCCTCACCTGCTTGTATTGTATGTACTACCTGCACACCTTTCAGTCTGATTGATGAGTCACCTCGTTGGCTCATCGTAAGTGGCAGATACGAGGAAGCTATTAAAGTGCTCCATCGAGCTTCCAGACTCAACAAAACTACGATGCCGTCAGATGATGCCCTCAGGAGTATGTTCAAGGAGATTGAGGTGGAGGTAATGTTCCCCACCTTGTTGTTGTTGTTGCTGATTATTATGATGATGACAGGGGATTCGCACAACTAAAAAAACAAAAACAACAAAACAGTTCCTTTCCTTAGGAATTAATAGAAAAAACATACATAATGATGAGCGTCATTAGACAGTGATTACATGACAGACGTAAAACTACAGGATGATAATGATAACGATAATGATATAAACAGAACGGATCTTTTCTCACACCAATTCCTCTTTTTTTTAACAGAACAACAAACCAATGGTGAAGACAGAAATTACCCCATCTATCCAGACGAGCCGCTGCGCCTTCTCCTGGCCAAGGCTCCTGATGTAATGAATCCTCCAAGGGCGCCTCTCCCCACGCCCTTATTAACCCAACCCTTTAAAACCTACTCTCGCACCTTGAATTGAAAGTAAAGCGTAAAGCAACACAGTGAGGGCGCGGCTTTAAGGGCAGAGAGAGAGAGAGAGAGAGAGAGAGAGAGAGAGAGAGAGAGAGAGAGAGAGAGAGAGAGAGAGAGAGAGAGAGAGAGAGAGAGAGAGAGAGAAATTCATTATTTCTCTGGTGTCTCATAATTTCTTTACTACTACTGACAAAGGTTAAGATTCCTCGCTTTATTATTTTAATTTTCACTCATTTTTATCTCTTATCTCCTCCTATCTTCTCTTTCATCGGATCTTACTGGCACTCTTACATTTGTTTCCCTTTACTTCTTTCCCTCATCCCTTAAACTCCCTTTTTTTCCCCTTTTCACTCCACACACTCCTCTTCCACTCTCCCCTCCCCTCCCCTCAAATCCCCTACCATCCCCTCCCCTCCCCTCCCCTCCCCTCCCCTCCCCTCGTCCTATGCCACCCATATATATATATATATATATATATATATATATATATATATATATATATATATATATATATATATACATTTTTTTTTGTTAATTTATTTATTTATTTATTTGTTTATATATTTATTTGTTTATCTTTCAAAGTTGCAGTCGGTCAGTTCTAAAAATTTCTGTTCAAAATTTTTCTGCCTCGCAAATGTTAATGTGGATAACTTTTCCCACCTTCTCTCTCCCCTCCTGTTTCATAATTATTCGGAATAACTTAACTTTCCCCAACCATACCACGCCCCCGCACCCCCCTAACCCGAAAAATTTCTTTGAATCTAAAAGCCAAAAAAAAATATTCACGAGTAGCTTCCGTTACTTTTTTAATTCTTTCTTTTTTTGGTTTTCTCTTTTTGAAATGGTTGATTTATATGCATGTATTTTTACCCACTGTACTCCCTCATTCCTTTCTCCCCCATCCGCCCCCCAAAAAAAAGAGAGTGAGAGAAAAAAAAGGGAAAGAGTTAAAACCTTTTTGCTGTGCTTATATTAATGTGTTTATATTCTTACTCATTTACTGTAGTGCGAATCGCCGTGAAAATTAACATACAAATTGTCTATTCGATTTTATGTACAGCTACTAAAACATCACTGGTTTCTCCTTGCACATGTAACAAACTACATATTCTTTTTTTCCACTATTTAACTACTAACTTTTATATCTATAGACTATTTCATATCCAGCCTGACCCCTGTATATGTATGATTTTGTATATATGTATGTGTTCAAACCTTACAGTATCACTCAATATCAATACACGTTACTCAATTATATATATACCATTAACCCTTTCATGTCTTCATCCTAACCAAACCTAACCTAACCAAACCTAACCTTTTCAAACCTTCAACACACACTAACACACCCTGACACATCTTGGTAGCTTACAAACTTTCATCTCTTCCTCCTCTCTTAAGGACGCCCAAGATGAGACTCGTCATACTCGCCCTGAGTGTCAACCTTTTCATCTCAGCACTTGTATATTGTGGTTTGAATCTCAGCGGAACAACCTACAGCTCAGACCCTTTCATCTACATGATACTTTCTGGATTAATGGAAATACCTGGCTACTCCCTCACGGCCCCCATTATCAAGAGATGGGGTAGGAAGATTCCTGCTATGATCGGATACATCATATGTGGTGTTGTAATTCTCTCTCTCACCTTCATTCCTTCAGGTAACTTTCAACAGTATAATTCCTATTGAACTATCGACAAAAATAGCCATTAAGTATATTTTCCTACCTGCAGTATTATAGCTTATCAGGTAAATAGATTAACCACCTAAGTTTAATTACCCGTCAACACACTGATTAGATAACACAGGTGAACTCAGGACCCGATTCATGCAGTGGCCAGGTAAGTGTAGCGTAATGACCTGATAGTGTGTGAAGCGATCAGGTGTGCCGATGAAATGAACATATTAATGAGGTAGTACTATAACCAGGTAACCAATCCCGACCAGGTAAACTAATTAGTGACAATACCAGGTAAACTAATTAGTGAAGTTAGTCCACCTTTCACGTAAATCCAACCAGGTAAACACACTAATGATTACATACAGGTACAGGTAAGGTAGTAGATTTTATAATTGTAAACAGGATTAGACACAGGTACACACAGGTACACACATACACACACACACCCACACACACACACACACACACATACACACACACACACACACACACACACACACACACACACACACACACACACACACACACACACACACACGCACACACACACACACACACACACACACACACACACACACACACACACACACACACACACTTTGCTAACGCCCCTTCACCTTCCTTAACAGATTCCGGGCTTGTCATGACCTTCGCTATGCTTGGAAAACTTGCTATTAGTGGCTCCTTTATGATCTTCTTCGTGTACGAGACTGAGCTGCTCCCAACAGAGGTACGGCTTCAGGGTCTTGCCGTCACCGTCGTGTCTGCTAACATCGCCGCCACCTTGGCCCCTTACATTGCGGGGTATCTGGTAAGTTGAGTTCCCCTTCAATGGAAATAAAAAGGGGACTTGGCGTTACTCTCTCTCTCTCTCTCTCTCTCTCTCTCTCTCTCTCTCTCTCTCTCTCTCTCTCTCTCTCTCTCTCTCTCTCTCCTCGTAGGAAAAATGGGTCTGTTTATAGTGTTTTCTTTTTCTTTTAGTGTTATTTCTTGTTTTCTTTTCCTCGTTACGTCTTTCTATTTTTTTATATTTTTATATGTAAATTTCTGAAAAGTACCTTGTATTTTGAATCTTATGTAGATTATTCTTGACTTTGTTTACTTTAGTTTTGGGTCTTTCCCCTTGTTCACATTTTCTTTTATAAACCATTTTCCCATTTTCTTTATATTAGTAACAGTCTCAAAAAAATTTACTATCGTCTCCCTTTAAAATCTGTCCATTTGCGTTATGTTCTACACTCTTACAACACACACATCTTCCTTTCCTTCCTATACTCTACAAAACATATCTTCTATTCCCTCTAGTGCTCTTCAGTTGGTTAAAATACCCTATAAATATAAAACAATTCAAATCTTCATACCTAACATTATTTCTCTTCATCTTCGTCCACCTCTAGAGTCCGCTGGTGCCTTGGCTTCCCTCTGTCATCTTCGGTTTGTCGTCCTTCGTGGCGAGTCTGATAGTGATTCCACTGCCGGAGACACTTGGACGCCCTTTACCAGACACTATAGATGATCTGGAGACACTCTTTAGAAGCAAGACAAAGTAAGAGGAAGTGTTTCTCTTCTAGTTTATGAGTGCAATTGACGGTCGTGTATGAGGGGAAACGAGGGTAAAAGTAGGAGGGAGTTTAAGAGTCATTTGTCTTAAGAAGGAAAGGTAAGATGAGATTTTCCTTTCATTTTAGAATTTGGTAAAAGTTGTGTATGGGAGAAAAAATAATGGAGTTTTCTTTCATTTGCGAACTCTGAGAAAGTTTTGCAAAAGGGAGAATGATAGAAAAATAAAAAGGAAATGAGCTCTCCATTAATGCAGGAGTTTCGTTAAAGTGGTTTCTGAAGGGGAAAAAAGATAAGTAAGTGGGCGTTTTCTTTTCATTTATGAGTTTGGTGAAGGTCCTTACGAAGGGGAACTATTAAAAAAGTGTAATGTTTGGATTCCAACTCATGATTATTAAGTCTGAACAGGAGCAAATATAAGTTAAACATACATTACATTGCACAAGGACAGATATTGAACAAAGAACTCAATTTCGAAGCAAAATAAGTAGAAAAAAAATCACAGCAACACATAAAACATAAATATAAATGAATTAACTTTACCTATCTTACTTTTCCATTCACTTTTAACCCTCCATCCTTCCTTCCTTCTTTCCCGTTTCCTTCAATGCTTTCTTCCTTTCACTCCTACTTAGCTAACAACACTTTACGATTTGCAGGAAAACAGACGCAGAAGACGACAGCCAGACGGAAAAGCTGACGGCATAGTAGTGAGGAGGAGGAGGAAGAGTACACATAGGACACATAGGAAGAACAAACAGCAACAGGCCTGCTGGCCCTTACGAGGCTGTTTGTGATAGAGACTACACTATCTAATTTAGAGTGAAGGATACACGATAGTAAGGGTGAAGGCTTCTCCCACCAGCCATGTTTGGCAGGAAAGGAAGGCCAACAATGCACTTTGACAAAAAATCATGGAAATATTTTAGACCAGATTATCACTACTGTCACTACCACTACTGCTACCACTACTTCCTGGCAAGCGATGTCAGGCCACTAGCGACATCTTTCGAATCGACATTTCGTAAGTTAGGTACATCAGGATGAACTTACTCAAAGTTTGCTACGTTAACGGATAGTCGTAGTAGGAGGGATGAGGAGGAGGAAGAAAAAGAAGAGGAACACTGTCTCCCCTTAGCTTCTATTCAGATCCTTCTTCGTCCCAACCTAAAGAAAATTAATATTGTCCCGTGAGTCAAGTGCTGGATGGAAAAATCAGCGTGTGTATGAGTGTGTGTGTGTGTGTGTGTGTGTGTGTGTGTGTGTGTGTGTGTGTGTGTGTGTGTGTGTGTGTGTGTGTGTGTGTGTGTGTCTGTAGAGATAGATAGAGAAGAAGAGAGAATGAGAGACTTTAAAACGACTTAATCGAAATTCCGGTTTCATGTTTTCACAGTCAACAACCCATTTCGTGCACCATCCCATTATTCGTTTGTCTTGTTCATTCTTCGAGGAAAAAAATATACATGTTTACCAGATCACAGCGAGGTCGAAAAAAATATATAAATAAAACACTTGACTTTTCCTTTCTTTTTCCGTTTTAAGGAGTCAAAGAAGGAAGAGGAGAAGAAGGAGGAGGAGGAAGAGGAAGCGTAGGAGGACGTAATAGAGGAAGCAAAGCGAAGGAGAAGAGACAAGGGAGAGGAAACACAATAAACAAATGAAATAGAAGTAAAAAAGTTAGAAATTTCCACTTGTCTGTTTCAAGATAAGAGTAAATCAATAGTTTGGACTGAGAGAAAGAAAATGAAGCAGAAATTAGAGAAACGAAGGAAGGAGAGAGAGAGAGAGAGAGAGAGAGAGAGAGAGAGAGAGAGAGAGAGAGAGAGAGAGAGAGAGAGAGAGAGAGAGAGAGAGAGAGAGAGAAAGGAACCCATATTTAAGGTCATGAAGGATGGTCAGGCTAACAGTGAAAGAGCTGGTGCACGGGGTGTTGTAGTGCTAGTTGGTCGACTGGGTGAGAGAAAACTGTATTCCAGTCAAGGTTATTTTTATTGACAGAATATATATATATATATATATATATATATATATATATATATATATATATAATGATAACATTTCAACAACAAATACTCTGAATTGTATATGCGCACTGTCTAAGGAGAGTGCGCGCCAAGTTCATGTCGTATGCTGGTCTGCAGCGCAACTAAATAAATAATAATATTATAAAAAGAAAAACATAAATAAAGATATATATTGAATACAATGAATATTGAAAAATATAATAAAAATAAAGTTACAATAGTTTGAGATTGCAACCGCACATTTTCTATGGAGCGGGTAGAGAAAACGTGCGTGCGCAAAGGGGTACTGTATTACAGTCTGGTTAGGGCAGACTGCTACAATAATCACCCCCTAGTGACGACGGAGGGAGGAACGAGATCTTCCTGTGGTTGCTAGTTCGCCTGGGACCAGTTCTCGCGTTGGGCGGAGGCTGGTGATGACCGTTCGACCATGCCGTTGGACTGCGGGTGGTAGCTGGAAGTCCTGTAGCGGCGGATGCCGAGAGGATGTAGCGATAACCGACAGGGGGCCGACGAGGTCAAGTGCCGAGTCACCATGGAGGCTTGACAGTAGGTGCAGCTGTGGATCCAGTCTGACGTCCTCCCAGATGTGCTGTGAAGCTCAGATGCCAGGGTGAGAGGTCGTGAAGCTGACGGAAAGAGACGATCTGCGTCTGTAGACACGTCAGCGTAGAGAGCGACCTTGATGCCTGGGAGTGTGAGAAGACGACACGGCAGTGGGAGAGGGCGTCTGCTGGAGCGTTTTCTGCACCGTACTGCACTATCCACGGGAGAGTAGAGTAATCCACAGGGCGATGAGTAATCCACAGGGCGGTGAAAGGCGGTGGTGGAGTTTATCACTTTAACACCGCGAGGCGGGGGGCTGGGATTGGACATAATGTTGCACTGAGGGCGCAAAAGAGTGCGTTGAGGACACATAGGGCCGCTAGCGGGCTCGCTTAGGGCGCAGGGGCCGCGCTGAATGCGCATAGGGCCGTGCTGATGACGCAAGAAGGTGTCGGAGAGCGTAGAGTGCGCATGAGGCGGCTGAAGATGCAGTAAGGCATCTGAGGGGGCAGAGGCCGCGCTGAACGTGCATAAGGCCGTGCCGATGACGCAGTGAAGGCGTCTGAGGGGGCACAGAAGGTGCCGGGGTGAATGGGAGGGAATAACCTTCTAGTTAGCAACTACACATAATAGTGTAGTTTCTCTCGGCCTAGGACTCAACTTCGCAAACCCCATAATGGAGGCGAGGCTTCTTGCCTTAGGAGTGTTTGCACGAATGAATCCATAATACCCAGGTCCTTACACTAAGATTTGTGTTCCTTATAGCACAGGCTAGAAGCTACCTATGACCATAGCTACACTCCGGGTTCACCAATGTAAACAGGTGCTTGAGTGTTGTGGTGCTAGTTGGTCGAATGGAGAGAGAAAATTCGATTCCAGTTAAGGTTATTATTATTTGTTTGTTTTATAAGGTTTATTGTACAAATATACAGTTTACATGTTATAAATTTATATAAATTAAAAAGTATATAGTACAATGCGGGCATCTGTCCGCCAGTGAGGAGTGTCCTTTCCCGCTCTAAGGTTCAAGTGGTGGTGTGTCGCGGTTGCGGCAGGTGTGGTCAGCGGGGGGGAGGTGCTGCTCTGAGCACCCCCAGGAGCCGGTCACGAGGGGTGTGTCTGACCAGGTGGGCAGCTTTCACCTCGCGACTGCTCAAGAGGCCCCCGCCAGCAGGCTGGGCGGCTGCAGCTGGCACCGGTCTGAGGCGGGCGGTGGCGGGGCAGGACAGGAGGTAGTGCACCAAGGGAAGACGGCTGTGCCTCCCACAGTGGGCACACTCCTGTCCCTCAAAGTCCTCACTCAGCTGCTCCCGGGTGGAGTACGCCAGCCTAACGCGCTGCAACAGCACGCCGTCCTCCCTGGGCTGCTGCAGGGCGGCGCCGAGGGGTTGGTAGTCTTTGGCGACGGCGTACCAGGCCGCCTGCCTCTTACTGGCCTCCAACTCCCGGTGTCGCTGGTGGGTGTGTTGGGCCCCGGCTCGCCTCGCACGCTCCTTCACCTGTCGTCGGCTGGGCGGCACATGCTTGGTGATGGTGGGTCCTGCGGCAGCTCGTTTGGCGGCTTGGTCAGCCGCCTCATTACCACGTATCCCCACGTGGCTAGGGATCCAGTGCAGCCTGGCCCGCCTCCCCTGCGTGACCAGACTCTGCAGGCTGCCCAGGATGGAGGTGATGAGCCGCACGTTGTCGCTGGGGTGTGGCTGTTGCAGGACCTGTAGCGCCGCTCTGGAGTCCGTGTGCACGACCACCATCGCCTCCGGGCGACGCTGAGCGTGCTCGAGGGCGTGAAGGATGGCCACCAGCTCCGTCTGGAGGGAGGAGCAGTGGTCCGAGGTCCTCCACGACAGCTGTGTGCCCACGGTGATGGTCGCAGCGCCCGTCGTGCCGCTCTCAGGATCCACGGAGCCGTCGGTAAAATACACCGCACTGCCCGGCTCCGTGACCTCCTCCATGGCCATGAGAGCTCGCTGCTGCATCTCCTGGGGGATGCAGTGGGCCTTGCTGGCTGGCAGGGGTGTGACGGTGATCTCGGCGACGGGTGGTTCCCATGGGGGCGGGGCGTGGAAGGTGGGGGCGGGGACATCGGCCTCCTGCCACTGCCATGGCCAACTCTCCACGTAGCCGAGGATGCTGGCAGCCCGGGTGGTGTTGGCGAGCCATGGGTTGCCGCGGAGGCACTCGCTGCCCTGTGCCATGGCCATCCGGAGCCTCCGTTGCACGAGGCCCTCGGCGTCACGGTGAAGGGTCCGCGCAACATGGCAGGTCACGATGTAGTTCACCCTGGTGGCGAGGGGCACCAGGCTGGTCTCGCTCTGCATCACGCAGGCGCTGCACCACCTCGGAGCTCCCAGCATGGTCCTCATGGCGCTGTTCTGCACCACCTCCAGACGCGTCCGCTGGTTGGGGGAGAGCGAGGTGAGAACGGGCGCGCTGTAGTCCACCAGGGAGCGCACCGCCTGCACGTAGTACAGGCGCAGGACGTCATAGGTGGCCCCAGCACCAGGCCGCGTCATGGCCCTCATCACGTTCAGCCTGGTCTGCGTCCTCTCTCTTAGGTATGTCAGCTGCGCCGCGAAGGTCAACCGCGAGTCCAGCCACACTCCGAGGTACTGGTAGCAGCCAGTCCAAGCCAGTCCGATGCCCTGGACCCTCAGCTGGCCGGCCGGGTTGGCTGCTCTGATGGCCATGGCGCGTGACTTCTCAGCTGAGATTTTAAGGCCCAGCTCTTCACACTTGTCAGTGATGAGATCCAGCGCCCGCTGAGCCCCGCTGAGGTGGTTGCCTCGCCCAGTGACTACAAGGGCGAGGTCGTCCGCGTAACTGAGCAGCACGGTGCCCTCCTGGAAGGGGAGGGCAACCAGCTGCTCCATCAGCAGGTTGAAAAGGAACGGGCTGAGGATGCCGCCCTGGGGCGTCCCGTTCTCTAGCTCGCGGAAGCTGGACTTGTGGCCCTGAAATTTGACCCGGGCGCGGCGGTGCTGGAGATAGTCCCGGAGCCAGGCGAGCAGTCTTCCTCGTACCCCCTTCCTCGCGAGGGAGTCGAGGATGGCGTGGGGGCTGGCCAGCTCGAACGCTTTCTCCAAGTCGAGGAAGACTGCGACTGAGGGGCGGTGGTTGACGCGCGTGAGGAGGGTGATGATGCTGTCCGCCGTGCTTAAGCCGCGCGTGAAGCCAAACACGTGGGGGTGGAGGGCACCCACGCGCCACTGCAGGCGGGACAACACCATCCTCTCGGCAGTTTTGGCGGCACAGCTGGTGAGGGAAATGGGCCTCAGCTTGGCGGGTTCCCGAGGCTTGGGGATTGGCTGGATGTCCGCTTCCTTCCACGCGGGCGGCAGGCGGCCCGCCAGCCAGGACGCATTAATCAGGGACAGCAGTGCGGCGCTCCCGGCTGACCCAGCATGAGCCAGCATCGAGTACGTCACTCCGTCTGCCCCTGGGGGTGTGTCACGTCCTTTCCTCCGAGTCCTGGCCATAACTAGTTCCCGGGGGGCGAAGGGCACGTCGGCGGCGTTGGGCTCCTCGCAGGCGTCCCTCACCACCTCATCGCGGTGTGGTCGCAGCTGCTGCTGGAGGTGACGTGTCCTAGGAGGTAGTTGGGCGCTGGAGCCTCGCGCGGTGAAGGTGTTGATGATCCTCTCAGCCTCCTGCTCAGGGTGTGGATGGGCTGGCGGGCGGGGAGGGGCGGCACCCGTGGCGGTGGCGCACGCTCCTCCACAGCTGGCCCAGGGAGGTGTGCTGGCTGAAGGTGGCGCACCACTGCAGCCATTTTGCCTCCTTGGCTCGCTGAGATACCGCCCGCGCTCGGCTCACTACTTCCTGCAGCAGTCTCAGGGTGGTGGGGTTTGGCCGCTTTCTATACAGCTTGCGGTGGATGTTGACGCGGTGGTTGTGTTCTCTCACCTCCTCACAATAGAACCACCAGTCCGGGCGGCAGCGGCGGCCTGGGGAGCTTCTGGGGATGGCGGCGTCGGCTGCTTTGTGGATGGCCGCCGTCAGATCGCTCTCCTGTTGGTGTAGGTCGCCCGGCGGCTCGTAGGTGGCCCACCACTCGTCCAGGACGGACTGAAACATGGCCCAGTCGGCCCTCCCGATGACCCAACGTGGCTGAGGTCTGGGCGGGACGGGTGGTGCTACCGCAAGGGTGGTGAGGGTGGCGTAATGGTCGCTGGTAAGGGTGGGATGCACCTGCCAAGTAGCGCCAGGTGTCAGGTCACCCGACGCGAAGGTGAGGTCCAGCCTCCCCCCCCGGATGTGGGTAGGCTCCCCGGTGTTGAGCAGCCTGACGTACGGAACCTCCTCGAGCAGTGCCGCCAGGTGACGGCCCGTCGCGTTGGTGGGAGACACTGACTGCAGTACGGGGTGGTGGGCGTTGAAATCGCCTGCCGCCAGGAGGCTGGTGTGCTCGGCCAGCGCAAGCAGCTCCCCCGCCTCCAGGAGGTGTCTCTGGCTCCGGTAAAGGTTGTACACCGTGAGCGAGACACTTCCCACGTGCAGCTCCAGCGCAAGGACCTCCACGCCGTCCCCGCAGTGCACTGGGTGATGGACCCTTCGGTGCGGGATTGCGCTCCTCACTAGCGCCACGCAGCCACGGACACCCTCAGCCGTGGCGGCCAGCGAGTGGAGAGTGTATCCCGCCACCCTCCATTGGAAGTCGGCTGGCGTCAGTGTCTCCTGGAGGAGGACCACGTCAAGGTCATCCTCGACCACAGCCTGCAGCACCTGGTGTCTCTTGGGGCGGAGGCCCTGCACATTCCACTGGAGGATTTTGAGCCTGGGGGCGGCCGCCGGCGGCGCCGCGCAGGTGATGTTGGGTTCATTGTGTCCCTCCATCTTGGTCATTTTGATCTGCTGAAGTTATGGGCCGCTGCAGGGGCTCTATTTCTGCTGGCGGGGGCTGACAGTCACCTCCTGTGATGGCTGCTGCAGCTTCCTGAAGGAGAAGCGTGCCCTGCTGAGCTGTGAGCTCCGGGCGGCAGAGGACGAGCTGTCTCACCTCATCCACCAGCCTCGCGATGATCGTGCGCACCAGGCCACGCAACTCCTCATTTAAGGCACCCGTGGGGTGCCCGCTAGTCTCGTGTGACTCCGCGGGCGGTGATGTAGGCATGGCCGCGGGTGGCACTGTGCCAACCTCCATGGGTGGCGTCTCGGTGGGTGCTGCAGGGTCGTTGGTGGGCTGCATCCTGTGGTTGCGTGGGCGGCAACGTCGGCGGCGGGACCCGGCTCCATTTTGCCTCTGAGGGAGTGGCTGGGCGGGGGGATTGATGGAAGCGGCGGCTTCCCTTCTGATCGCACCTGTGCTGGCCTGGGAGGGGGTGGAGTCCCTGGGGAGAGGCTGTTTAACCCAGGCTGGCCGTTCAGGTGGCGGTGCGGAAACAAAGCGGTGTTGCCGCTGCTGCTCGCCCTGTTGCTGGCCACGTGGCGGATCCCGCCACTCTTGGTGCTGGGGGCCGCCACGTGGTTGCTGTTGTTGGTGCTGTTGTTTCTGGAGCGGCCACCGCATCCTGCGGCGCCTCTCAGGGCACTGCGGATTCCAAGCGTGATGCTTTTTCCCGCAGTTTGGGCACTTTGCCGTGGTGGGTTCCCTGGCCTTGTGCCGGCCAATGCACTCCTCCGTCGGATGGGGCCCGCTGCACACCCCGCACCTGACGGAGTGTACGCACCTTACCTGCAGGTGATTGAACCTCTGGCACTTGTAGCACCTGACAGGCTCGCCCTGATAGGCTCGCAGGAAGTAGGAGCCCCAGCAATCTAGGTCCAGCTTGGCGGGCGGCGGCCCCTGGTGCTCGACCAGTACTTGCCTGGTGGGGATCTTGTCCCGCGTGGCACGGAGCCGCGTGGCGGACATCACGTTGGGGTGGTTCTCCACCGCGTCGAGGGGGAGGTCGAGGGGGTACCGCTGGAGCACCACTTTGTATCTCCTCAGGCTTGGGTCGAGGAAGAGCACCCTGTTCCCTTCCTTGGCGAGTCGTCGTAGGAGGGTCGCGGAGGCCTCGTCCTTGGGTGTGAGGACGTACTCCGCCTTGAGGTTGGGCCTCACCTCCATCCTCAGCTCGGGATGCTCTTCCTCTAACGCCGTGATGGCCCGGTAGGCGTTTTCATGCTCCCCGAGGGCACCCAGTTTGAACTTGGGCCGCGGGGGGTTCTGGTTACAGGCGGCGCGTCGGGTCTTCCCCGCGAGGGTCCAGCCCTGGTCTCGCCCCTCTTGCCCCTCGTTTGCGGAGAGGTCAATCACTAGGGGGGCCTCACTCGCAGTGTCACTATCACTTATGTTGGCCTCGCCAGCGTGATCCAGCTGACGCTCGAGGCTTCGGGCGGCCTTCTTGGGGGTAGAGTGTTTTGGGGGGGATTCGGAGACGGATATATCCAAGGCCCGCTTCCCCTTCCTAGACACAACGGGAGACATTGTCACACTCGAGGAAGCCATCGATGGCTCGAAAGAACACGTGGTCGGGCCCAGCGCGCGGCCCAACCTGACTTGACCTAATTTGACCTGATTTGACCGGGAGGATGGACACGCACGTCCTCTCGCTTCAGCTATCAGGTCGAGACTGGTTATTATTATTGACAAAATATAGACTATATATATAATGAAAACATTTCAACAACAAATATTCTGAATTGTATATGCACACTGTCTAAGGACAGTGCGCGCCAAGTTGATGTATGCTGTTCTGCAGGGGAACTAAATAAATAATAATATTATAAAAAGAAAAACATAAATAAAGATATATATTGAATACAATGAATATTGAAAAATATAATAAAAATGAAGTTAGATTGCAACCGCACATTTTCTATGGAGCGGGTAGAGAAAACGTGTGTGCGCTAAGGGGTACTGTATTACAGTCTGGATAGGGCAGACTACTACAAC
>JAPQNM010000041.1:2344060-2356560 GCA_029783475.1 Metacarcinus magister | reverse complement strand
AGAGAGAGAGAGAGAGAGAGAGAGAGAGAGAGAGAGAGAGAGAGAGAGAGAGAGCGAGAGAGAGAGAGAGCGAGCGAGAGAGCGAGAGAGCGAGAGAGAGAGAGAGCGAGAGAGCGAGAGAGAGAGAGAGAGAGAGAGAGATGAAAAACAGATCTAACATTAAAGTGAAATGCAAAGCTGATTTTCTGAAGTTTTAATTACGCCATCTCTCTCTCTCTCTCTCTCTCTCTCTCTCTCTCTCTCTCTCTCTCTCTCTCTCTCTCTCTCTCTCTCTCTCTCTATTAACTGCATCCCTTTGGTACTACATCCTTTCTCCTCCCTTACAATATTGCTATAATTCACTGCCTAATCGATCACGTCCTGCAGTGGAGAGTGGAAGATGAGGGTGGATGTGATAGTAGTAGTAGTAGTAGTAGTGTAGCATTCGGTGCTTGTGAGTGTTTGTAGCTAGTTGGTCCACTGGGTAATGAGAAAACTCAGATCCAGTTATGGTTATTTTATTGACAAAATATAGAATGTATATATAAAATAAATAATTTAGTAACAAACATGAACAATTGTATATGCACACTGTCTGAGGACAGTGCGCGCTAAGTTGATAGGTGTGCGCTGGTCAGCAGCGCAACAAAATATATAATAATATTATAAAAGAAAAACATAAATAAAGAACATATAATAAGTATAATGAATATTGAAAAATATAATAAAAAATAAAGTTATAATAGTATGTGGTGGAGCAACACATTCTCATCAGAGCTGCTAACCGCACGTTCTCTATGGTGTGTAGGGGAGACTGCTACAGTAGTAGTAGTAGTAGTAGTAGTAGTAGTAGTAGTAGTAGTAGTAGTAGTGGTAGTGGTGGTGGTAGTGGTGGTGGTGGTGGTCAGGATTTGCATAGCCTTTCCCTGTATGTAATTCTCGCTAATACCTCAGACGGTGCCGATGTAAAAGGCATTTAGTATAGGTGGGGTGGTGTGGAGTGGTGTGGAGTGGTGTGGGATGGTGTGGTGTGGTGTGGTGTGGGATGATGTGGTGTGGTGTGGGGTGATGTAGGGTGGTGTGGTGTGGTGTGGTGTGGTGTGGTGTGGTGTGGTGTGGTGTGGTGTATTGTGGTAGAATGATGGTCTTTATGCAAGTCTGTGGTTATATGTTATATTATGTACTACGTTTTCTTTGAAGTCCTGCTTGTTTATAAATTACCGCTACTACCATATACAGAGAGATACAGCCTCGTAGTGTAGTAAAGTGTATGTCTATAGATATGTGTGTGTGTGTGTGTGTGTGTGTGTGTGTGTGTGTGTGTGTGTGTGTGTGTGTGTGTGTGTGTGTGTTGGGTGCTTCCTCTAAGAGATTTACATTAAAAGGGCAATAGCTAAGGGAAAACAAATGGTAAATGTCACATTCTCAAGGATGAAACACTCATAGTACAGATAAGCGATAAGCGAGTAAGATGCCACATGATAAAGATAATAAGTCAATTTAGAAGCTTAGATGACTGTTATCACTGCTATCACTACTCATTAAGGATTATTCTATTATAATCAGTCTTATCATGATGCTAATGGTTACAATGGAAGGGAATTAAGGAAACATGAAGGTAGGTGAATATTAAATTTTAAAAGATTATGGGAGACATCAAAATCATATTGTTCTATTTCCATTCCCTAACCAACACACACTCTCTCTCTCTCTCTCTCTCTCTCTCTCTCTCTCTCTCTCTCTCTCTCTCTCTCTCTCTCTCTCTCTCTCTCTCTCTCCCCCCCACCACCATCGCCCCCCGTCCTCATCTCCTTCCACTTCCCAAAACAAGATAAAAGAAAACTAGAAGCGAAAAAGTGAACCAAAAAAAAAAAAGCTTATTACAGGATTGAAGCGTTTAATTGCGTTAACAAGCGATTCTGATTCCCTTATGGATAGCAATTCATGAAGTCTATTGAAAGCGATTAAATTGTTTATACGAAGATTCTAATCAGCCAATAATTTACATTTCACGCTTTTTTCTCTTGTTGATTTTTTTTTAGTTTGGTGTGTGTGTGTGTGTGTGTGTGTGTGTGTGTGTGTGTGTGTGTGTGTGTGTGTGTGTGTGTGTGTGTGTGTGTGTGTGTGTTTTCAGACTTTGCCTGTGTGGTAATTCGATGAAGAGTGAACTTAATCTTATTTCAAGTTAGTAAACTCCACTAACTTGCACCGATCTCTGCTCAGCATATAATTTCTCCAAAACACACACACACACACACACACACACACACACACACACACACACACACACACACACACACACACACACACACACACATACACTCACAGAATCACTAGGCTTGCATTTTAGTTATCCAAGGGTAATATGATAACTAGTATGGCTATCTAAGACAACGGTTGCTGTGTCAATGTTTCTTATATGTCGAGTGTTGTAAGTGTAGTCTGATGACGTAAAATGAGCCTGATTTTCACTCAAGCAGGCTCATTTGTCATATTAGTTATCATATTATGTGACCTATTAGAATTGATGAACGGGCACTCATGGAGTATAGGGGTTCCTCGCTTTGCTGCCCTGGATGAGTTGTCAGGTATCTATTTCTGCGGCAGTGTTACCAAAATAGTCTCTCAACTCCCTCAAGCAGTTGACACTTTTGTTTGGTATGATGGTAGCCTAGGTGGTGACCTTCTGTTCAGAGTGAGAGCACAGTGTGTGGACCTATAGATGGTCAGAGGATAGGAGGAAAGAGTGTGAGATGTGTGATAGGGGTGTGGATGAGACTGTGGTGCATCTGATGTTAGAATGCAAGAGGTATGAGAGAGCACGTGCGGATATGATGAGTGTTTCTGAATAAATTAGGGCATGGAATCAATGTGGTGGGTGGAAGGACTGGCTGTGAGTGGATGGTGCTGCTGTTGGGACTGAATGGTGTGGCAAATGGACGAATGATAGAGGCTGTGAAAGAATTCCTTGAAAAAGTGTGGAATGTCTGATTTAAGAAGTAATTCTGCTGAGTATTTTCACAGGTGCTGCCGATTCAAAGGCTTGGTATTGGGGTAACTCAGACCTCCTGTGACATCAAGACTGCAGGGTTGTATGCGGGAATTGAGTGTGAAATTATAGTTGAAACAATGAACTGCACTATTCTGTAAAATATGCTCGTTTAGGTTTCTCGGTACGACAATGTAGGGTATAATATAGTTAGTGGATCAGGAAGCGAGAGTTGAGAGACTATTTTGGTAACACTGCCGCAGAAATAGATATCTGGCAACTCATCCAGGGTAGCAAAGCCAGTGATCGAGAAATAAATGTAAGTGCATTTTAAGGACGTGCATCGGCACTCATGGAGTATACTCCATGAGTGCCGATGCACGTCCTTAAAATGCACTTACATTTATAAATTGTTAACCTGAGCTGAATATGGGAATATGGGAATATAAGAAGAAACAAGGCGTCACTTAAAAAATCTAACCCGCGCTACTAACGGGCGGAGGCCAACCATCTAAGGTCTCCCTGAAGCCTACCGGCGCCATGGGTAAAAGATAAAGATTTATAAAAAAAAAAATAAAAAAATAAAAATAAATAAATAAATAAATAAAAAAAAAAGGGAGGAGGAGGAGGAGGAAGAGGACGTGAGAAGGAAAATCCCTTCTGTAATTAGTGAACCAAGAAGAAACTGTGTAAGTGAGAGAGAGAGAGAGAGAGAGAGAGAGAGAGAGAGAGAGAGAGAGAGAGAGAGAGAGAGAGAGAGAGAGAGAGAGAATGATAAAACTACATGGTACAATTGGTCTCATTTCACAACAATTATTAAAAAGAAATTGAGATAACGGAAACTTAAAAGAAAAAAATTATTTCAATATAAACACTTACCACACTCGCTGTTATCGTCCACTTGATAGAAGGGAATGAGGATGAGGAGAGGGAAGGATAATCAAGTACCACACGCACGCACGCACGCACACACACACACACACACACACACACACACACACACAATCCTCCCTCTCTCCCTCCTCACTCCATAGAAAAAAACGCTTCGCAACACTAGAAACGCAACACTCCAAAATTTCCTTCCTATGAAAGTAACAGAACACAACTTGAGAATGTTTCCCTGACTACTAACACTAATTTCCCAGCCCGCCTCCCTCCTTCCTTCCCTCCCGACCTTCCTCTTTCCCTTCCCGTCAGCCCAGCAGCGCCTGATACGTGGCTGCTGATTGGTCAGTTTACATAACGAATGGTATTGCCAACTGCGTCTAGTTTTATCATATTTTTTAACACGTTTCATTTTCTCTCGTTATCTACACTTGAGTTGAGAGAGTAATGATAAGATTAGTTAGGTTGTTATTGATTAGTGAATTGATATAGATGAATGTTAGTAAATAAATAAACAAATGTAGGTTGAAATGATGTGATTTTCTCCACGTGTAAGAAATAATTGTGTCTTAATGGATAACCTAATAATTTCATAAAGTTTCATGAAGTTAAATGGTCAACATCACGCTTTTAAGGGAACTATAATCTCATCGTCTTAGTCTTCTTCACACTTTCATCGTCGTCTTCTTCTTCACATTATCATCATCTCTGTTTTCTTCACATTATCATCATCTTCGTTTTCTTCACATTATCATCATCTTCGTTTTCTTCACACTCCAATCATCTCCGTTTTCTTCCTCCACAGCCCAAGTTTCTCGTCTCCCCGCCACCTCCACCTCCAGGATGACCGGCGAGAGTAAGCTAGACGACCTCCTCACCCAGCTAGGAACAGGGAGGTGGAACTTAATCTACTTCATCGGTGCTGCCCTCTGTAAGTAGAATAAAAAAGTAAGACAAGCTGGTAGTCAATCCTAATGCTTATTTTATACCTGAACACTTAATATAGGACCAAAATTACCTTTATTAAAGTATATAGTGTGTATGAGTCCATTTTTGACTAATATCTTCACTAGAATAACTTAGAAATCTTCTTTTTAATGGTGGTACAGTGGTCTAGCGCTCGGGTGAGCGAGCCTAGGGTCCCAGGTTCGAATCCCCGGTATTCGTTGACCACTTTTCATTCTTTGATATCACCACCGAGTGGCCAAAGACTACCCAAATTGCTGCCATACTGTCCTCAGACGGGACTTACAACGTGTATGCATCTGAGGCTATAGCAGCGATTAGCCTCGCACGTTCTCATCATATTCAAGAGAGAACGTAAACATTTGAGGCGTCACTATAAAAAAAACTAATAACCTACGCCAAATAACAGGCGAGGCAAGTCCATCTGTGCCTCTACAAGCCTACTGGCGCCAACGGTTAATGATATAAAAAAAATAATAAATAAATAAAAAATAATTAGTTTGGTTAAATTAGGTAGGGTAGGATAAGATAGGTTAAGGTTAGGTTAAGTTAGACTAAATAAGGTTAGGCTAGGTTAATTTAGAGTAGGTTAAGTTAGGCTAGGATAAGTTAGGTTATTTTGCAAGGAAGTAAATAATCCTTCAATCTCCTTTTCTTCCTAACCTTTGCGCGTGTTTCTACAGTGTTAGGTTAGGTTAGGTTGGGTGAGGTTAAGTTAGATTAAGTTATTTTGCATGGAATAAATAATCCTTCAATATCCTTTTCTTCCTATAGTCAGACTTACCTTAGAATGTGGCTGGGGTGTTCCCGTCGTGAGGAATAACCGTGTTACAGCGTTGCCACGTGTAGAGATTTGCCGCGCAAATTCAAATCAATTTCGTATTTAAAAAATTTATGAGGCCCGAATCGTGTATCTGGCAACATCATATATCATATGTGAAGTTTTCTTGAGTGATAAGATTCATTATCCAGAACGAAAGGGAAATTCATTAATAGGTACTGCTTTTTATTAGCAACACTGTAAAATATGTATGCCACGTTTCTTTATATGTTTATATATATATATATATATATATATATATATATATCTTATCCATTATAAGTTTACTGTTTCTTCATACATTATAATACTATGAATAAACGTGTATGCATATTTCCTGATCATGTCTGCCATGGTTTTACTTACATTAAAACATTTCTACAATGCGGATTAAAAGACACGTGGCAGGCCTGTAAAAGGGTATTTCCCCACTGTTTCCGCTCGCCAACCACACTCGTAGGCGAGTCTGACTATAACCTTTGCGTGCGTTCCTACAGGGTACATGCTGGTTCCTCCGCAATGTTTCTCAGTCGTCTACCTCGCACCTGCTATCAACCACACCTGTCAACCATCCTTCGACCACAACGCTTCATATATCTCAGAGTAGGTGGTTGGGCAGAGGTGACAGGGTAGGTGACAGGGAGAGGTGAGAAGGAGAGGTGAGAGAGGTGAGAGAGAGATGACAGGGTAGAGGTGGCTGGGAGAGGTGACAAGGTAGGTGACAGGGTAGGTGACAGGATAGAGGTGAGAGGGAAAGGTGACAGGTAATGTGTAAGCAAGGATTGGAAGGGGATGAGTGTGTGTGTGTGTGTGTGTGTGTGTGTGTGTGTGTGTGTGTGTGTGTGTGTGTGTGTGTGTGTGTGGGTGTGGGTGTGTGTGTGGGGGGGGGGTAAGGGAAGCATTATTGGAATGGGGAAAGAAGTGGTGATGGAGGAAACACATTAAGTGGTGGGAAAATAATAGGTAATAGGAGTCAATTAGTACTGATATCAATGTGTTATTTGTATTGTACGGAAATTTAAAGGTACTCTGTCCGTTCATATTTCTCTCTTGGGCTCGCTCTCGGGCGCGCGCGCTCTCTCTCTCTCTCTCTCTCTCTCTCTCTCTCTCTCATCTCTCTCTCTCTCTCTCTCTCTCCTCTCTCTCTCTCTCTCTCTCTCCTCTCTCTCTCTCTCTCTCTCTCTCTCTCTCTCTCTCTCTCTCTCTCTCTCTCTCTCTCTCTCCTCTCTCTCTCTCTCTCTCTCTCTCTCTCTTCTCTCTCTCTCTCTCTCTCTCTCTCTCTCTCTCTCTCTCTCTCTCCTCTCTCTCTCTCTCTCTCTCTCTCTCTCCTCTCTCTCTCTCTCCTCTCTCTCTCTCTCTCCTCTCTCTCTCTCTCTCTCTCTCTCTCTCTCTCTCTCTCTCTCTCTCTCTCTCTCTCTCTCTCTCTCTCTCTCTCTCTCTCACTCTCTCTCTCTCTCTCTCTCTCTCCTCTCTCTCTCTCTCTCTCTCTCTCTCTCTCTCTCTCTCTCTCCTCTCTCTCTCTCTCTCTCTCTCTCTCTCTCTCTCTCTCTCTATCTATTTACCTATCTATCTACTTCTACAGGGACTCTTGTAGCTACTTCAGGCCCACTACAGAAGGTCTACAGGAGGAGCCGTGCACGGAATGGTTATACAATGATCCTGTCTTCAGTAGCACCTTGACCTCTGAGGTAGGGAAGGCGGGGAGGGGTTGGGGTGATGTAGGCGCGAGGTTGAGCGGGGTTTGGGTGGGTTGGGGTGGTGTTGGGGAGGGGTTGTGGTTGGGGCTTTGATAGATGTGAAAATGCTGCTAGTATTTCATTCTCCTCCTCCTCCTCCTTCAGTAAGTCACTTGTCTCCTGTCTTGCGCCTGCTATACCTCCTCTCCCTTCTCCTCCTCCTCCCCCTCCTTCCTTCACTACCATTCATCTGATGTTTTTCTATGCATCAGTAATTGTTCACTTTGTTACCCTCATGTATGTATGTATGTGTACGTATGTATGTGGTTATGTGTATGTTATTTTTCTTTCTATAAACAAAAGAGAATCACAAGGGTGAGCATGAACATAGAGATGATGAAAGAGTGAAGCCCATTTTAGGAGAATGAAGCCCTTTAAACACCCTAACCAGGGTGGAGGAAGGGGAGGAGGAAAGGGGAAGAAGGGGGAAGAAGGGGGAAGACATGCTAGGAACTCCTCCCCATACAACAGAGGACATGAAAGTAGCAGGACACAAGCGAGAGGAGATGCATAACAAGACTAAGATCAATAGAGGGAAGGGCAAGAGGTGCATCTAGAGAGAGAAAACAAGTAACTGTAATTATGAAAGTGTGTTAACTTAGGATGTTTTAACTTATATTCCTTCTCTTTTTTCCCCTCCTCTTCCTCCTCCTCCTCCTGCTCCTCCATCCTCTAGTTCGGATTGGTGTGCGGGAATTCCTACCTGCGCGCCACCTATCAGAGTATGTACACACTGTCTTCCATCATCGGGTCCTTGGTTAGTGGATACGCGGCCGACAGGTATGAACAAATAGATAAGTCTCCCCTTTTTCTAAGCTAACTATTTCCATATCCCATTTTCTTCGGGTGATTTTTTTTTTGGTTGGTTTTGAAATATAAAAAACAACACTTGGTAGAAGAATTAACAAGATTAAAACGGTATTATAATGGAAAAAAAAAACATTATTTCTACAGGTACGGGAGGAAGGTGGTGGTGGTGGTGTCGCAGGTGTTGTACGCGATCACCTGTATTGCCATTATTTTCGTCACCAATTTCAACGTAATTCTTGCCTTCCGTTTCATCCTGGGATCTCTGGCCACGCCCACTTTCTACATGTTAGGTGAGTGAGAGAAAAATAGAGAGAAAAATAGAGATAAATAGAGAGAAAAATAAAGAGAAATAAAGAGAGATAAAGAGAGAATTAGAGGGAAATAGAATCAAATACAGAGAAAAATATAAAGAAACATGCCACCCTTGACATTTGACTTCCAATTCTTGGATAAACTTGCTTCCTCTTCACATAATTGAGATGCAAAGTAAAATTTCATCATGATAACACTGATAAGCGACAACATATACTTTTTACAACAAAATAAACAACCCTTCACCTCTTCCTCCTCCTCCTCCTCCTCTTCTTCTTCCTCCTCCGCCATCTCCTCCTCCTCCTCCTTTTCCTCCTCTTCCTCCTTTTGTGGAGTGAAGAGATAAGAAGAGAATACAGTTTTTTTGGCAACCGATGTGGACAATGTCTTTTGCAATATATACATTATATCTACTTCGTCTTTCCACTTGTATATAATTTCCAAAAGATGCGTAAAGTTACCTTGAATAATTTTCTCCTATTATTTTTTGTTTTGTTTGCAAGACACTTTGAACTATTTTTTCACAAACCATCTTCTTTCCTTCCCTCTATCTATCCATCCATTGAAAAAAGACCCAATAATACACATTTACACCTGCAATATAAACAAAAAAAGGCGATATCGAAGAAAACTAGGATGAAAAAAATGGAAATAAACAAGCTTTCGGGTGGCAATCCAATAAAGTGGATATAGAAATAGAGAAGAAAAAAGAGAAGGAGGAGGAGGAGGAGGAGGAAGTTTTAGGTTTTAGTAGTTGGAAGGAAAGGGAAGCTCTCTCTATCTCTATCTCTCTCACTGTTGACCTATCTGCTACACTTCAGTAATTAAAAACAGTAGAAGCAACAATAGTAGTAACAATAACATTACTAACTAACTATTAACCCTACTTAAATACTAACAATAACTACAATACACCAACAGGAATGGAAGTATGTGAGACCAAATGGCGTTCAGTGGTTGGAATTGTTATGGCGTTACCCTGGGCCTTGGGTATGATGATGTGGGGAGCCGCTGGGTACTTCATTAGAGATTGGCGGTGGTTACAGTTTGCCGTCTCCCTCCCTATCCTCCTCGTCCTCCCGGTTCTATAGTGAGTATGTGTTCCTGTATTTTAGGTTACGCGACCTTCTCTTCTCCCTCTTCTTATTTTGGTTCTCCTGCCATCTTGCTTTTGTTTATATATGGATAGAAGTCCCTCTTGTGTATTTTTTTTCTTTTGTGATGTGTTCCGTTTTCTTTTCTGTTTTTTTTCTGAGTTTAATGGGACACTTTAATAATTATATACTGGAGTATATTTGATGTATACTCAATACATATGAATGCACCAGTATTTCTCCGCGCCCGAAATACACCAGAGGTAGAATGGTCTGATCAGAAGGAAAAACAGCTTGAGGTTTTCTTGATCTTATTGAAGAGATGCACGATATATAATATATACAGATTGATGGGAGACTGGAACTCCTTGGTCGCCGAGAGAGAGTTGAGTGATGGTAGCCGGTGAATGAGTGAGCTCTGTCTGACTTAGAACGGAGGAGAGTCTCTATTTAAGTCAGTCGGAAAGGCGAGGGAAGAGCGTATGTGAGAGAGCCTAGGACCAACACCTGTGAGGCGACTTGATCCTTCCATGGCTCGCTCTGTTGGACGCACCTGGTGGAAGGGCTTTTTCGTTGCACGTTATTGCAACGTTTCCGTGTTCTGTTAATCAGCATATACTTTGGTCACGGGGTACAGAACACTTTTGATTTTTCTATATTCAATCAATCAAGTTGACAATCCTGCTCCAAACATTATTTCCTTCAATAATATTTAACATATGCAAATAAACAGTCACATTAGATAATATCTTTAGGAGCTCACAACAATATCCATAATTTGGAGCAACACATAATATTCAAATCCTGGAGCAATTCATAATATTCATATACTGGAACAATGCATAATATTTGTTCATCACAATCCTACATAAATAAATATCCTTAAAATAACATCCTACAGCTGCTAGATTGACTGCATTAGAACAGAGCTTCCACTTACCCCACAATTCAGTCTCCATTCTGAGCTGAGTTGGTTGCACTTCTGAGTAGAAGTCTGAGTGAAGTGATTCTATAGGCCGCTACAGTCTGAATATATACACTCAAACTAGCAGTTACCAATTCTCACAAGACAACATTTTGGAAGGCCCCAACATATATGTTATTTTCCCTTAGACTTCTACTTCTTTATATAAAGGTGAGTTTTCCCTTAGAATTCTGCAAACAGATGTTTGGAGGGGCCTCTGTGTAAGGTTCCGAGATTACCTTACTGCTTTTCTAATCTGAGTCAAGTTTACAAAGGAAGCCGGCATGTGTTTATGACCTAGCTCGACTACAGACTTGACAATCTCCCTAATCTTTATCTCCCTAATCTTTCCTTTAGTTTGCCTGGTCATCTGAGGGTCGGGCTGTTTGGAAAGGTTTCTGCTACCGTATTTACAGAGGCAACAGTCACCTGGTTTGGTCTACCCTTATGACCGCGCTATCGCTACTTCTGACTTCCTTATTTTCACATTCCACAAATCCACATGTATCTTCCACCTTCACACAGTATCCATCTTCCCCGTTATCACACTATCTGGTCACGACAGCTTGTTAGAATGTGGTTTTGACAAAGGAGGCTCTCTTGGGACCGCGGCTCCCCTGAGACCGAGGCCCTCCTGGGATCTCATGACCAGGTGGCGGGAAAATGACTCTCTCTCTCAGCTCCCAATACATGATAACTACTTAATTCTACTTTACAAGATATATATATGATACAATGCTTCCCCCTTGGAAACATACGTCCTCGTATGTCAAGGTAAAAAAAAGAGGGGGAATGATGAAAATGAAGGTTGCCAGAAGTTATACAATAGAAAACATGAATACATAAGTACATACAATAGAACATAAATACATATACAGAAAATGGCACAGGAAATGAAAAAAGCTACTAGACTAAGCGGGATCTCAGCTGGTATCTCGGAATAAGTGGAAGGGGTGGCAGGTGGCTGACTCACAACGCTGTCAGGCGCATGACTTGGGAGTGGAGAGACAGACTCGACTTCGAATCCACGATCGACTCTTTTGAGGTGGTCTTTGTGAACTAGACTTTCTCTGCCTGACTTAAGGTTGCGGAGTTTTACCTTATGGCCAGCCATGATTTCGGACACACGGTGAGGTCCGTCGAATAGCGGATCGAGCTTAGAGTGGCGGTCTTGGACTCTGGTGAACACGATGTCACCGACTTCGATTTCGTGCGGCTTAGCGCGCTGATGCTGTTTATTTAGCATAGATTCCTGAGAGTCTGCAAGGCTGTCACGGACGGAAAGATGGATGCGTTGAAAAGCTGAGACGCGATTCCTTACATAATCGTCGATGCAGTAGAGCGGACGAGGCTCAGAAGAGAGGAACTCATATGGGAGTTTCCTGTCCGACCCATATAATATGAAATGCGGGGACTCGTTGATAGATGAGTGAATCGCAGCGTTGAAAGAACACGCGACTAAGGGAATGTGTTCATCCCATGAAGAGCTTGAACCGGCAATGAAACGTAATATATCGAGAATTCGACGGTTTGCTTTGTCAACTTTTCCTTTCGCCTGAGGGGAATATGGAATGATGTTACACTTTTTTTATATGGAATGACTCGCAGACAGCTTTGAGCATGTCATTGTTGAATTCGGTGCCATTATCCGACAGTAGCACCTTAGGGGACGCATACCGGCAAATAACTTCATCTATCAGTGCTCGTGCAACAGAACGTGCAGATTTGTCCTTGAGAGGAACCAAGATACTGAACCGTGAAAAAACTATCAATGCAAACGAGCAAGTAATGGAAACCGTTCTCGGTCAAACGAAGTTTCAACACGTCGACTGACAGACTGTCCCATGGCGCATGAGGGATAGGGTAAGCGAGATTTGGAGGTTCGTGGTGAAGAGAGGGGCGATGCTCAGCGCAAGAGGCACATAAGAAGCAGTGACGAGTAATG
>JAPQNM010000041.1:2316560-2336560 GCA_029783475.1 Metacarcinus magister | reverse complement strand
AGAAGAGAGAGAGAGAGAGAGAGAGAGAGAGAGAGAGAGAGAGAGAGAGAGAGAGAGAGAGAGAGAGAGAGAGAGAGAGGAGAGAGAGAGAGAGAGAGAGAGAGAGAGAGAGAGAGAGGAGAGAGAGAGAGAGAGAGAGAGAGAGAGAGAGAGAGAGAGAGAGAGAGAGAGAGAGAGAGACTTTAAAACGACTTAATCGAAATTCCGGTTTTACGTTTTCACAGTCAACAACCCATTTCGTGCATCATCCCATTATTCGTTTGTCTTGTTCATTCTTCGAGGAAAAAAATATACATGTTTACCAGATCACAGCGAGGTCGAAAAAATATATAAATAAAACACTTGACTTTTTCTTTCTTTTTCCGTTTTAAGGAGTCAAAGAAGGAGGAGGAGGAGGAGGAAGAGGAGGAGGAGGAGGAGGAGGAGGAGGAGGAGGAAGAGGAAGGGTAGGAGGACGTAATAGAGGAAGCAAAGCGAAGGAGAAGAGACAAGAGAGAGGAAACACACAACAATAAACACTTGAAATAAAAATAAAAAGTTAGAAATTTCCACTTGTCTGTTTCAAGATAAGAGTAAATCAATAGTTTGGACTGAGAGAAAGAAAATGAAGCAGACATTAAAGAAACGAAGGGAGGAGAGAGAGAGAGAGAGAGAGAGAGAGAGAGAGAGAGAGAGAGAGAGAGAGAGAGAGAGAGAGAGAGAGAGAGAGAGAGAGAGAGAGAGAGAGAGAGAGAGAGAGAGAAAGAGAAAGAGAGAGAGGAAATACAAACGGTTAGGGAGGGGAGTGGAAGAAAAGGGAAGGGATGAATGAAAGAAAAAGGTAAGAGAAGCAAAGGAAATGAGAAGGTGAAGAAGGAAGAAGGAAGAGAAGTGGAAGAAGGGAGAGAAGTAGAAGAGTGTGGGGTGCAGAATGGCAAGAAAGGGAGAGAAAGAAAAATAAAGGGGGAGGAGGAGAAGATTTACCTGGTTCTTCATGTCTCACTTGTCACGAAAGGTCAATGAATCACCTCGACCCTCGAACCTCAAGGACGAAGCTTCGATCTCGTCTGTTTCGAACCACTCATACATGTAATATAGTCCGAAAAAAAGCTTCAATTAAAAAAAAAAGTTATACATACCAGAAGCAAAAGGTGATTTCAAAGAGAAATTAAAAAAAAGATGAAGATGAGTTTCCTCTGCTTATGAATATAGATGAAGGAAGACGTTGGAATATATCTTAGATTTTGAAAGTCCATCTTTAGGTAAATTATCGTACTTGCTTAACGTTTGTTTTCATAATTCATTGTAAAAAAACAAAAACAAGTGAAGTACAAACACAGTAAACCCTTAAACAAAACATGGATCGTACAAGTTTTCTTTTTTCAAACTTTCCTTAACTAGAAAACACAAAGTGAGTTAGTTTGAAGTTCCTTTCTCCGTCCGTCCCGTTTTCAAAATTTAAGGGGAAACTCGCGTGTCCTTTCCCCCATTTCCCTGACTGTCGTTTTGGATAATCAAGACACAAACTGCTCCTTTACAGGCAAGACCCAGACGCCACCTCCCTTGACCTCTCGCCCAACACACCTGACCTCTTCCTTTGACCCTTTACATTGTTTTCTTCCCGTGACTAGTTTCCAGTATAATGTAAAAATCCCCCTTTTAACCCCTTGTTCATCACACACTCTTTCTCCCCCTGTAGGTATTCGCTCAAGGCAGTTTGGTTCTTTATATCATGTTTCTCCCCTTTTATTTCCCCTTCTTTACCTCTACAATAGTATCCCTTTAGTCCTTAGGCATTCTCTGTCACATTCCGTCTGGTACTGTAGGCGTGACCCTTCTTGCTCTACACACAAAGAAAAATAATTTCCATCCTTGTCCTCTCTCTCTTTATGTATTCAAAACACCCCTTGTCGCTCCCTCCCTTGTGTGTGTGTGTGTGTGTGTGTGTGTGTGTGTGTGTGTGTGTGTGTGTGTGTGTGTGTGTGTGTGTGTGTGTGTGTGTGTGTGTGTGTGTGTGTGTGTGTGTTTAGGAAAGCTGGGGTCTTTGCAAGTACAGTGTCAGAGCTTCTCGTCAGCTTCAAAGAGGATACTTGGAGGGCCGCGACACCGCTTTTTTGTTTACATCGTGTGACTCAAGAGAGATGGAAGTCGCCTCGCCAAAGTGCCTTCCTCAAGTGCACCCAAGAGGACCTGTTTTGTACTACGCTACGTTATGAAAAAAAGAAAGTAATGAAAAGAACGTTAAGGACTTTCTTGCTCCTTCCTTTTTCTTCTGACTTTCATTTCCATTTTGTAGAATATAAGATGTGATAAAATGTAAAGGTATATTACTACTACTACTACTACTACTACTACTACTATTACTACTACTACTACTACTACTACTACTACTACTACTACTACTACTACTACTATTGTAAATGTTCTTTCTTGCTTCTATGTATGTCTCCTATTATATAAAGTTTTGGTACCTAGCAGCGGGATGGGAGACCTTTTAAATAAATTACATGTGACAGGTGAGAAATTGGTACCACAGGATTAGATGAAAAAAAAAGAGTAACAGCCTCGTTTTCAAAGGACACACACACACACACACACACACACACACACACACACACACACACACACACACACACACACACTCTGACCATCCCCACTTCCCCAATAAAGGTAGGTCACCCCTCTTTCACCCCTCTTACCCTAACCTCTTACAAGCCTGCCAGAGGATCTTCCACAAACCCTACTTAACCCAGCATCAGTCCCTTCCCTTGCCTCTTCCTCTTCCTCTTCCCCTTCCCCTTCCCCTTCCCCTGCCCCTTCCCTTCCTCTTCTGCCTCTCTCCTCAGGGTATACGTTAATGGAATGTGGGCGTGGTGTGGACAGGCGGGTGAGGGTGACAAGGAACGATGAACGGAATTAATATCCACTTGATAGCATTGTACGTGGATGTATTTCAATGATGTGGAGAAACGTGGATGTATGTATGTGATAGTCATGCATATATTCTCTCTCTCTCTCTCTCTCTCTCTCTCTCTCTCTCTCTCTCTCTCTCTCTCTCTCTCTCTCTCTCTCTCTCTCTCTCTCTTTCCATAAATTTGCTTCCAGGTAAGTGTCCAGCGCGTGAAATGAGCAAATTAATATAATCTAACTTAAGATAACTAATATTTGTAACGTGAATACTGAAGCTTTAGATGAAATAAGAGAGTAATATGATAAAGAAAGAAGTAATTGAATAAAGTCGAGAATGACGATATGAAAGCGATGTCTGAAGGAAGGAAGGAAGGAAGGAAGGAAGGAAGGAAGGAAGGAAGGAAGGAAGGAAGGAAGGAAGGAACAGTAATTACATTTCTTGTTAATGACACTTTGGACTTCAGGTAAATTGATTGCCTTTCTAACGTACTCTTGTTGCAGGTATATTTCCTTTTACGAATATTACCTCCTCCTCCTCCTCCTCCTCCTCCTCCTCCTCCTCCTCTTTCTCCCTCCTACGTATCTTTATGTTCGTATATTCGTGATTAATCTTCTCACTCACTCACATTTATTCATTCTATCTCATTCCCTCTTTCCCTCACTTACACCTACACTCCTTACCACCCTCCCTCCCTCCCTCACTCACTCTTTCACTCCCTCCCTCCCTCCCTCCCTCCCTCCCACGGCCTTTTACTCTACGTTCAAAGCCTCCATCACAATATTTATCTAACCTTTATCAACTCACCTTTCCTCTCTCCCTCCCTTCCTTCCTTCCTCTTCACTTAGTTCCTTATTCCATCTACGTATCTAGTGTTTTCCTTCCCTCTCACAATTCCACCTTTTCCTCCCCTCACCACTTTGTCCTCCTCCTCTTCCTCCTCCTCCTACTCCTCCTCCTCCTCCTCCTCCTCCTCTTTCTCCTCTAGTGGTGAATCATACTTAAGGGGGAGCACACACACACACACACACACACACACACACACACACACACACACACACACACACACACACACACACACACACACACACACACACACACACCTGTCCATTCATTCATTCAGGTATAATTAAAAGTTAAGTACATTAGTATCATCACAGTGGAATTAACCTTTTTTATCAATTCCACTAATTTCTTGCGATGAGTTTAACGCCACGATTCAATTTTTTCTATTGTTTTTAATCACGTAATATACTCGTTTTCCTTACCGTGAAAATTATCAAAACTATTACTACTACTACTACTACTACTACTTCTACTACTACTACTACTACTACTACTACTACGCCTGAGAGATAGAGAGAGAAGAAAAAAAGGGAGAGGTAAGAGTTATTGAGAGGAGGGAAAGTTCAAATATTTTCTACCTCTATCAATTTTTTTTCTCTACCCTTCCCACTATCTTTACTTTCTTCTTATCTTCCTTCCCTCTCAAATTTTCTTTTATCCTCCCTTTCTCTCTCTATGTATTTTGTTTTATCTATCTATCTCTCTGGCTATCGCAATTTTTCTATCCAATATTCCTAAACCTAATTCTCCCTTCCCCTCACATCCTCCACTACTCTCTCCCTCATCCCCTTCCTCTGCCTCTCTTAGCTTCCCCTCACTTTGGGATTAATATTATTGCAGGTCTGTGGTGATGGGACAAAGCCGTGAGTGTTATCATCTGAGGGGACGGAAGCAGACACGTTTATGAAGTGAGGGGAATTTATGTTTGAAAAGTAACGCTGATTTGTGAGTGAGGGAACCAACTGAGGGGAAGGAAGAGAGGGGTAGAGGGGAAGGATGGGATAGAGGGGAAGGATGATGTAGAGGGGAAGGAAGGAAGGGGTAGAGGGGAAGGATGGGGTAGAGGGAAAGGGGTTGTGTCAAGTCCCTCACTGGATTTGTATAGAGGGGAAAATTGTAAAGTTAGTGTAAGTAATATTTGTTTTCCTCATATTTGTTTCCCTCTAATGTAGGCGTGTGTTTTTTTTCTTCTTTTTTACTATAATAATGATGATGATGATGATGATAATAATGATGATGATGATAAGAATAGTAATGGTAATAACAAAAATATGTAACACGATCTATCTGTTTACACTGTTAATGATGACACTTCAAAGTCATTACTACGTCCACATTGGCGAGACACACTTCTATAATTACTGAGGTTTCAACTTTATCGATTTCGTAAAATAATAATAATAATAATAATAATAAAAAAGTTAATTTACTTCTTTCTCTCTGTTTCCCTCTTTCTTTAATTCACAAAAGTATTTAAAGTTTCCTTCAGGTGGCAGTTGGTCATTTTCCCTTAATTACTTTCCGCCACATTGTTTTTATTGTCTTTAATTTCCCTTGTAACAAAAGAGTAAATTAAATTGCCCGGCCCGAGGCTCTGCAGGTACCAGTCTCCCGTTTTCTTTGAACACGTTAAACTATTGTAATAATTCTCCATGGACTATTCTTAATTTGGTTTTCATTCCTTATTTCCCTTCCACTTTTCTTTCTTGGTTTCATTCTCTCTTCGGTCTCAGTTCTTTGATCTTACTGTATTTCTTTACTTCTCTCATTCTAACTTCACTGTCTCTCTATTCGCTCTAATTTTACTATCTCACTTATAATTACTTCTCAGTGTAGCATAACGAAGGAAATGATGTCGTTATCTCTCTCTCTCTCTCTCTCTCTCTCTCTCTCTCTCTCTCTCTCTCTCTCTCTCTCTCTCTCTCTCTCTCTCTCTCTCTCTCTCTCTCTCTCTCTCTCTCTCTCTCTCTCTCTCTCGTGGAATGGCCGTGCATGAGCGTGCGTGCGTGCGTGGGTGTGCGTGGGCGTGCGTTCCTCTTTCATTCTTTCCACGTCCTACATTGCTCCTTGATTTGCCTCCCACGCCATCTATACGCCCTGTAAAGCACCTACTATTTCACGCTTGACATTTGCACTTGCTACTCTCATCCTCCTCCTCTTTCTCTTCCTCCTCTTTCTCTTCCTCCTCTTAACTCTTTAATCCTATTCTACTTTCCATTTGCCTTTTCTGCTGTTCACTCTGACTTCTTCTTTTTCTCTTTTATCCTTTCCACATCCTTTACTCACTATTCTTATTCTCCTCCTCTTTCTCCTTTGAACTCTTTACTCCTATTCTACTTCTATTTGCCTTTCCTACTGCCCTCTCTCTTACTTCTCCTTCTCCTTTATTTCTTCCACATTCCTCTTCAACAAGCCTTAAATTCCTCTTCCTCCTCCTCCTCCTCCTCCTCCTCTTTCTCTTCCTCCTATTAACTCTTTACTACAATTCTACTTTAATTTTCCTTTCTTACTACCCTCTCTCTTACTTTTCTTCCTCTGTCCCCTTTATCTCCTCCACATTCTTCTTCAACAAGCCTTAGATTAGGTTAGGTTAGGTTAGATTAGGTTAGGTTAGGTTAGGTTAGGTTAGGTTAGGTTAGGTTAGGTTAGGTTAGGTTAGGTTAGGTTAGGTTAGGTTAGGTTAGGTTAGGTTAGGTTAGGTTAGGTTAGGTTAGGTTAGGTTAGGTTAGGTTAGGTCATCCCTGTATGTTGTACGTTGACATTACACTAGGTAAGAAACGCGGTAGAAGGCAGAACCACACTGACAAAGTACTATTATATCACCTGCTAATATTTGAGTGTGATTTGTATTAGTAAGTTAATGGTGATCAATGACACCCAACGTTAAAAGGTCAAATGAGAGTATGTATGTAAGTTTTAAAAATAAGTATAGGTAGGGTACATCATGCTCACGTAACGTTTGAACTTATTATTTTGAAAAGAATTGACTCACTCTGGCAAACGTTTTGACTAATATCCTAGAGCTAATTGCCATTGTTATATATCCATTGAGGCTGAACGAAACCTACTGACTCGAACCGAACCGAACCCGAACCGAACCGTTCAAACAAACACTCAGTCATTGCAAAAAGAAGAAAAAAAAAACTAATAAGACAAAAAATGGCTATGAATTCCGATACAGTCTAAGTACAAGCAATGATAAAGAGGAATTGAAACCCACATAAGAGGAATTGAAACCCACATAAGAGGAATTCAAACCCACATAAGAGGAATCCAAGCCCACATAAGAGGAATTCAAACCCACATAATCAAGTAAGTTGTATAATCTTATGTGGACTATGTGGTCATTTGAAACACACTTAACACACGCTTTAGTATTACCGTTAAGAAGGAAGAAAGAACACCTGGGGACACGAGAGACATCTGGCGGGTAAATCAGTGTTAAGATGCAGATGGATAGAGACGGGGAGAGGGAGAGAGAGTGAATAAACATGAAGAGAATGGAGAAAACGAAGCTTTGTGAAGAGTGTTCGATAGAGATCAGGGGTCCCAGTTACGTTTCCATGGCAACGGCGTGGGCAGCTAGCTCTCTCTCTCTCTCTCTCTCTCTCTCTCTCTCTCTCTCTCTCTCTCTCTCTCTCTCTCTCTCTCTCTCTCTCTCTCTCTCTCGTCTATCTATCTATCTCTATCTATCTTCATTATACATAGACATACAAGTTATGGTATGTATGCTTTTACCAATAAAAATAATGACACTATCTATCTATATACATCTTTCTATCTATCTTTTTTTTTCTTTATTTTCTTAGTATTTAATTCCCTTCCATTAATCAGTTGTTTGTGTCAGTATTTATTCCTTGGTGTGTGTGTGTGTGTGTGTGTGTGTGTGTGTGTGTGTGTGTCAGGGGTGGTGTGTGTGTACATGTTTGCCTTGTATTATTAGTGTGGAATCAGCTGTTTGATGTGGCGTTGAAAAATTGGACGGATTCAATCATAATTCAGAATATAATTTAATCGCATATAAGATTATTTCTGAATTTGACATATTACTCTGACCCTTCAAAAGATATATATAAAAAAAGGAGTATAATTATTTTTTGTCTAGAGGATTTCGATGAAGCTGATAATATATTTTTTTTTCTCTATATTTAGTTCATGTTAAAAAAAAAAAGAAGTTTATTTCAGATACGAATATATTTAGTAAAATTTATAACCTATGTGTGTGTCTGTCTGTCTGTCTGTCTGTCTGTCTGTCTGTATGTCTATGTCACAGTAATCTAATTAGCTTAGTGTTATGATTAATTAATTGTACAGAATATTGAAGAAAAAGTTCATTCTGAATTGAAACCAAAATCTAAATGACTGACAAACACACATACACAGAGAAATAGAGAAAGAGAAAGAGAGAAAGAGAGAGGAAAGAGAGAGAGAAAAAAAAGAAAAACAAACGAAATATAACACAATAATGGTCTGACAAACACAAACATTCACAAACAAACAAACAAACAAACAAAAAATTAAGAGTCTGATAAATTCATTCACTATTGACAAAATCTACTATTGTAATCTTTTTTTTTACTCTCTCTCTCTCTCTCTCTCTCTCTCTCTCTCTCTCTCTCTCTCTCTCTCTCTCTCTCTCTCTCTCTCTCTCTCTCTCTCTCTCTCTCTCTCAACCAGCAAATTAGCTCATCTGAATCTCGGTGACAAATGAGAGAGAGAGAGAGAGAGAGAGAGAGAGAGAGAGAGAGAGAGAGAGAGAGAGAGAGAGAGAGAGAGAGAGAGAGAGAGAGAGAGAGAGAGAGAGAGAGAGAGAGAGAGAGAGAGAGAGAGAGAGAGAGAGTAGAAGATAAGGTAAAAATGAGGAATCGCGGTAATATGTGAGATAAGAAAAGGATGAAAGGAAGGAAGTAAGAATAGAGAAAAGGAAAGGAAGGGAACATTAAAGGGAAGGGAAAGAAGGGAAAGAAGGGAAGGAAGGAAAGAAGGGAAGGAAGGAAAGAAGGGATATCATTAAAGGGAGGGAGGTAAGGGAGTATTTGGGGAAAGAAACAAAGGATGGAAGGGAGGATATTGAGGGGAAGAAAGGGAAGGGAAGGGAAGGGAAGAGAGGAGGGAAGAGGAAAGAGAGAAATAACTTTCCTTTCTCACAAAGCGTATATATTTTGCCACATTTTTCTATAAATTGGGGAGGAAAAGGGCGTACAGAGGGGAGGAGGGAGAGGGGAGAGAGAGGAAAGGGGGAGGAGGGAAAGAGGAGGGGGAGGGGGAAGGGGAGAGGAGGAGGAGGAGGAGGAGGAGGTAGGGGAGATACGAAGGGAGGAAGAGAGTTACATGATAGTGCATGAAATGACTTCAAAGGGAATCGTCATTATTATTGTTGTCATTACTATTATCATTGTTATTATTATTATTATTATTATTATTATTACTATTATTATTATTATTATTACTATTGAAGATAAAAAAAAATAGAGCATAGGATACACTAACATTAAGAAACAAACAAGACTAACAATGATGTCAACAAAAAAGACAAACAAAAAAAAATATGAAACAGAAAGACGAACACAACACGAGACTAGAATAACTAGAAAGACAAAGACATATCAAACAGAGAAACACACACACACACACACACACACACACACACACACACACACACACACACACACTCCACCCCCACTACACACACACACACAATCAATAAGTAGATGAGTGAGTGTACTGTTATCTGGCATTGATTCCTGAACGTGTCCCTTCCAGCCCTAACCATGCACCTTTAAGGGAAGACTCAACGTTGCAAAGCCCGGGAGAGAGAGAGAGAGAGAGAGAGAGAGAGAGAGAGAGAGAGAGAGAGAGAGAGAGGAGAGAGAGAGAGAGAGAGAGAGAGGGGGGGGGGTAGGTGGTAAGGTTAAGCTCATAAGGTCTATTTCTTTCTGTTTTCCTGTTTTTTTTCATAATGTCAGTTTGTTATGTGTGTTTGAGTGTGTGTTTTTGTGTTTGTGTGTGCTTGTGTGTGTGTGTGTGTGTGTGTGTGTGTGTGTGTGTGTGTGTGTGTGTGTGTGTGTGTGTGTGTGTGTGTGTGTGTGTGTGTGTGTGTGTGTGTGTGTGTGTGTGTGTGTGTGTGTGACCGCATTTCATTTCCCTTACTTTTTCATTCTTAATACATCTTCCTGACAAACATAAAGCCTTTTTTTTTTTCTCTTCCTTTTCCTCTTACATCTAAAATTAACCTTCTTTTCCCCCATTCTTTATACACACATTAAAATACCTAATTATTCTCCTTTCCCTGTCCAAAGGAATAAAATAAATATTAACTCGCTTATTAACTAACTTTCTTTATATTCGCCATCCTACATATTCCTAATTTCCTCTAGTCCTTTGTGATATTCAGTTAATTAGGTTTGATTTAAGGCGTGAAGGATGACTAACTACTGAGAGAGAGAGAGAGAGAGAGAGAGAGAGAGAGAGAGAGAGAGAGAGAGAGAGAGAGAGAGAGAGAGAGAGAGAGAGAGAGAGAGAGAGAGAGAGGTGAGTTATTTCTTTCTCTATTCTTCCTACACACACCTGCACAAGCTACACCTATATCTCACACTCAGGTAGGCTTGTGATTCCCTCCCCCCCCACCCCCCCCGAGCACAGCACATATATATTTCCTTCCTAAGGCGTTCTCGTTTATAACAAAGACGATTCTTCTTCATTAAGAGTTCCTTCATTATTCTACGCTTGTATATTGCTTGTTTCCTTCCTTGCTTGCTTGCTTGTTTGATTAGTTGGTGTGTGACTTAACGTAACTATTGTACTGTTTGTGTTGTTATTTTTTTTGTTATGTTTTGTATGTCTTATTAACCTTGCTCCTGTTCTCTTTTTTTCTGTTATTATTATTATTATTAGTATTAGTATTAGTATTAGTATTAGTATTAGTATTAGTATGATTATCTGTTGTTGTTATGTAATCATGTTAACCTTTACCTTTTATTTGAAGTGTTTATTATGCAATGTATATAAATTATTTGAAGTTCAAGCTATTCATTTGATCTATTCATTTATTTATTCATTGCGTGGTGTATGCTCATTATTCATGTTTTTTTTTTTGTATGGTCGTTCATCTATGTTGCAACACTTTATGCAATGTTGTATTTATTACGAACATGTAAGTTATTCAGTTGAAAATAAATTAATAGAGAATTTTATTATTATTATTCTTTCTTTTTTGATGTGTGTGTGTGTGTGTGTGTGTGTGTGTGTGTGTGTGTGTGTGTGTGTGTGTGTGTGTGTGTGTGTGTGTGTGTGTGTGTGTGTGTGTGTGTGTGTGTGTGTGTGATGGAATAAACTACCAAATGTGAAAGTGTCCTGATTCTCTACTGAAACTTACATCACTCAATGACAAAAGATTAGCACACACACACACACACACACACACACACACACACACACACACACACACACACACACACACACACACACACACACACACACACACACACACGGAAAAAAAGGAGTTTGTAAATATTTGATAGAGTTGACAGAAGTGTTTTTATGCGTATGTGAGTGTCTGTGTGTGTGTGTGTGTGTGTGTGTGTGTGTGTGTGTGTGTGTGTGTGTGTGTGTGTGTGTGTGTGTGTGTGTGTGTGTGAAATAGCAGTATATAAGTAAATATTTAACGCAGTTGGTATATCCACTCCACGCATACAGACTAACGATAAACTATTGTATTATGCAACACTGGTGATAGAAAAAGCACTTTAAATAAAAAATAAAAAATAAATAAGTGAGCTATATGAATATTTATAGTTTCCATCACACGAGAAATCATAACTTAAACTAAACTTAACTTAACGTCAACTTAACAAAACATATTCTTCCTTCAATACACTAAAATCACACAAACTTAACCATCCTTACCCTACACACACACACACACACACACACACACACACACACACACACACACACACACCCACAAACACACTCAACCTTTACACCACTACGAGGAAGGTGGAACATAGGTGTAAGCAGAAAGGTAGGTAGGTAGGTAAGCTGATAGGTAGGTATATAGGTAGGTAGGTAGGTAGGTAATCACACAGAGAGAGACCGATACGCAACCAGTAAAACTCCCTCGTAAGTATCATGTAATCGCTAAGTAATCCTGGGCTTTACTCTTGCCTGAAAGTAGAACCCAATCTTAATCCGCGGGCCTGAGATAAGCACACATAAACAGATTTTTCTTCCTTGGGTTCTTAATACTAAACAAAATTCTTTGCTCGCTCAGTTCGTCCTTACCTTACCTCGGCTCCGTTTCTTTATAATTCACAGGGAGGACTTCAGTATTTGTGGCTGGATACGTGAAGCTTGGAATTCCTCTATGTATGCGTCTGGTGTAGTTTATTTGCTTGCCTGGGGATGAGAAAATGAGTACTTTTAATGAGGAAAATTCAGCTCAGAGGAGTATGTGTTCTAAATGCAGTTTAATTATGGTGAGGCAAAAAACTATGAATTTTTTTGGTAGCCTTAATGTTGTACTTCCTTCCAGCTTCCTCCCTTCCTCCCTTCCTTCCTTCTTTTTCCCTTTCTCACTTACATTTACTCCCTCCATCCTTCCTTCCTTCCTTCCTTCCCTCCCTTCTCCCTTCAGACACCTAAATTTAGCATCAAAACCGCAATTAACTGAGTGTGTTGTTTTAATTAACGAGTTTTGCATCATTTAGGTAAACACGACTAAGGTAGGTATGACACAAACACAATTTACCTGCACACTAATCAATACAAACCAGGTAAGGTTATGAAAATGATAATAAATACAACAGGAATAAAAAGATACAACTAGATATACAATAGAAATTCAGTAAAACAATTAGTAATACAAGAATCAGAATCAATGGTGGAATAAGAGGAAGAGGAGGACGAAGAGGAAGAGGAGTCACCTGCAGCCTTCTCTCTCTCCAATCCATCGTGCATAGTGATGAAGGAGGAGAAGAGGAAGAAACACATACATGAATAGATGAATATATGAATTAACAATGAATCTCAATGATGAACAACACCGCCAGAGGTTGCATGATGAAGAGGGAGAAAGGGAGAGGGAGAGAAAGAGAAATAACAAAAATAAAAAAGACAATTGGTACCATTTCCCCCAAAAAAACAAAATCTCATTAAACATAAAAATAAAAATAAAAAAACCCAAACAACCAGATTCCGTTTTCTGACAGACGGATGGTAATTTAAAGTGGAAGGGTCAGCAATTATTAATATGAACCTCATCTATAAGTAAAGCCAGTTAATGGAAGCAAAGGAAGTCGTTTTAAACTGTAACAAACACTCGACTTTGTAATGGCGGGAAGGAAAGCACATTAATAACTGAGCTATGCAAGTCATCCTCTCCCTTTCTTTTCCTTTTCCTTTTTTTTTCCTTTCCTTTCTTTTCCTTTCCTTTCCTTCCCTTACGTGGTGAAGTTTGCATGAATAGGCTACAACAGGATTATGGTAAGTACTTATAACTTCCATTAATGAAGTTGCTTGTTGTAGCTAAATGTGGTTCAAGAAGGAAATTATATATAACCTTTTTTTTGTGTGTGTGTGTGTGATTGTAATGGAAGACAAATATTAATGTGGTTTATTGAGAAAAAAAAAATGTTCTTCTATTATTTACCTAGTTAGTTATTTTAGCAAGATTCTGCCTGTATTGAATTGGGTTGGATTGAGTTTTCAGGAATTATAACTATGGTAAACTTAGTTCGTTTGATTATTATTTACGAGAAAGATAAACAAGAAAAAAAAAATCATTATAGACTACGTATTTAAAAGGATTACATAGTTAGTTCAGTACTTTAAACTTAGTGATAATGATACAAACACAACAACACGATAATCATGTATAGTAATTAACCTACCTGAGTGATGAGACAGCCAGGTGAGGTGAGGTGAGGTGAGGTTACAGGCGAGGTGAAGGCAGGAGGCAGGAGGCAGCAGGGAGGCAAGCGGCGAGGCTACACCAGCTGACTGAGGACGGGTCGGTACGTATAAGATAATTCAACACTAAATAATTCCTTCTTCTCAATAACAAATAATAATAATAACCTATGATATTATTGATTGTGAGTGTGTAGGATTATACTTAGTACTTGATGAGCAATATAATACATGACAACTCAAGTGTGCGTGTGTAGTTACTCGAATCACTAGGCTTCGTATCACTTCAAATTAATTACACTTAAACTAAATGCTTCAGAGCTATGGGTAACTAAACATTCATGATGGCTATAGTAAATAATAAAAAGTATGTGTATAATTAGGTCATTTGTGGAAGAAAATAACTTTTAGTATAAGGAAGCTACAGGGAATTTTATATGCATCATCTTTATCGTATGAAATATAGCCTATTATCACTGCAGGTCTAGTAATAACAACTCGTAATAAACCAAACATATATATAAAGACCAACAATATTATAAACAAACCCATGATCTGTAAAAAAATCCTGAATATAAAATAAATCAGAGACGCACACCCCGTAGCATCATTGTGGTCCTGAAGTGCAACGTGGTGTGGAAATTACATACGTCGTGGAAATCTATCTTCATCTGTTCGCTACACGCTTCTACAACCTTGTGAATATTATCAAAACGAACTACAGGTCCTCAACAACAACTGGGAGTAACAATATAAGGACGTAATGGTAAGTACACTATTATATTTACCTTTAAAGAGACAAGTGTGCAGGTAATACATATCCTTGTCTCCATATTGGATTTAATTACTCTCATTATTTCGTGTTTAATGACCTTGAGAGGGTATCGAGTGCTATTCTGTGACCACGTTGGAACATTGATGAGGTCATGAGGCTGTGGTGAGGTGGTGTGTGTGTGTGTGTGTGGCCAGGTAAGGCTAACAGGTGTACTGAATATAAATTGAAATAGCTTAGGTATGGTTTGGTAATATACGTAAGGATAGTTAAGTTAGAATTTCGTGATTTTGTTATACTTAATTTCTATAATGAGTGGGTATATATAATTGTGTTTTTTGTTGGTAGTTATAAAGATGAATTAACAACAATTTATATTAAGCTACGTAGGTTAAATGATCGGTAATTACAGTGTGTAGAATGGAATGTTTCGTTATTGGTGTTTATAAAGGTGAGTGGTGATTCTTATCTTATGACCGTATAGTAATCCTTCCATTTACAACAATTGATCCCACGTGTATGTATTGCAAATGGATTGATTAAACGTGGATATTATTTATTTATATTAATATTCTAAAAGGAGAAGCGTATACACCCATCAACTGTAATGACAAAATCCAACCAACTGAAGAATCTCGCTTTTTTTTCTGCTAAATTCGTATCTACATTTTCTCATTTAGTGCCCATACGTAAAAATAATTCACGGCCATTGCTCCCTTTGCCGCCTGTTAATTAGTTGTTAATCAGTAAATGGCATGGAAAGGAAAGTGCCTCATTTGAATATATTTTTTCAACAAGTTATAGCATCAATATTAGTGATGTTATTTCTACAGCTATACAGTTTCTCCATAACTACAGTGTACTAAGATAAAAAGACGTTCTGTAATTACTGTAGTACACCCTGTTAATTAGAAGGACAAGTATCAGTGGTAATATAGTCTTTACAATCAGGTTTGGTAAGGTTATTTAAGGTGAGGCTACGTTTAGTTAAGTTAGGTAAGGTTATCCATGTTTCGTTTTCTTTACGAGTCTGCTGAGTAGGTGGGTAGCAGGCGCGCGGACACACACACACCACCCTCAACCCTATTCCTTCGTCTTAATCATCGTTACTTTCTAATTTACGTGAAAGAAAGTTTTTTTCTGATTAAGTTTAATGTGTTGTGTATTATAGTGTTACTGTAAACTTGTTGGAGCGGGGAAGGGTTAAAAAAAAAGGACTTGCCAGAGAAACGAGTAACATTATAATTTAAAACACATCAAAACTAGAAGAAAAAAAAAATCGTCAAGCAAGCCAGTGAAAGGAAAATCTATCGAAAATCTGGGTTTTTTTCCAACTCTTCATCCGTCAATCAAAATTTCCCAACCAGCTGTATTACCAAGATGATCCCACTGGAAGCTTATACTGTGATAAGTAAATAGTTTCTATCTACTGTTACTTAAGCTTGAGTGTATGGCTATAAATGAATCTGTATAACAATGATTAGTTAACATCTTAATTTTCTTTTTACATACATCAATGAATAATATAAAGTACATGAGGTATATTTTTCAGCAATATATTAATAACTTCTTCCCATTATAGGTTATTAATGTCTTGTTTGGTAAAGTTGTGAGGTTGACAAGCAGACCGGCAAGAAACCCTTCACTTCTATACGTCAGATTTACTCTTGAGAAAGTGAAACTACTACTACTACTACTACTACTACTACTACTACTACTACTACTACTACTACTACTACTACGACTACTTACAACTCAGGATGGAATGGGTGAGTGTTATTATATGTTACCTTGTATATATAAGTAATTTGATCTTCTTGATAGATATGGTAAAGTAATTAATTGTTTATGAAGGTGTTATAAGGCTGGGAAAGTTGAATAATGTTAGTTAGATGTTTAGATTCCTTTTAGTGCAGGAATTTTCTTTCCTTCCCTAGAAATTTGTTAGGTTTGGTTAGAGTAGTTTTAAGAATATTTAAAAAAGATGGTTGTTGTAATGAAATGGCGGTTTCCTTATTTACACACACACACACACACACACACACACACACACACACACACACACACACACACACACACACATTTCCTAAACAAAACCACCGAATTAAGATGTTGAATTCTAAGCCTCGTTTAGGTCACAATGCCTCTAGAGATTGTGACGTTGATTTCCCTAAAGAACACGTATATATCATTCAAAGAGAGAGAGAGAGAGAGAGAGAGAGAGAGAGAGAGAGAGAGAGAGAGAGAGAGAGAGAGAGAGAGAGAGAGAGAGAGAGAGAGAGAGAGAGAGAGAGATCACCGTTCACCTATCTCACACCCACCCACTCACTTCCTTATCCTCCCCAAATAACAAGACGGTGCAGGTGACATATTTACAGTGACATTGAATAGCGCTGCGCATTCCCACGACACGCAATCGCAGGAACAGTGTCTCTCCAATCAGTAACAATTGCATGGGAAAGATTGCTTACCCCCACAAATCTCATGCAACGATTCTCACCTCTCTCTCTCTCTCTCTCTCTCTCTCTCTCTCTCTCTCTCTCTCTCTCTCTCTCTCTCTCTCTCTCTCTCTCTCTCTCGAGCAAGATTATGTTATGCGAGGTTATAAAAATGCGTTACTAGTGGTGGTGTTTATATAATTGTCTACATGATAATAATAATGATAATAATAATAATAATAATAATAATGATAATAATAATGATGATAGTGATAATAATAATAATGATAAGCGTGTAATTAACTTTTATGCGCTTAAAATTTTAGAATACAAGATTATTAGTGTTATATAACGCTACTGATGCTTATTTTTACGAGAATATAAACTATATGATATAATTACTCTATTGTTGTGGTATTTGAGCTTCTAATTCCCAAATCAAATCGCTTTAATAATCCACGTGTTTCAAAGGAATAAACTGACTCCTTCCACCTATTAAAAATGTAATAGAGTTTCGTGCACACCGTTAACAGCTTTCGAAATGAGCCGCCACGTTGAAAAAGAAAACAAAAATAAAATAGTTTACCGTTTCATGAGATCGATTTTCTCCTTCAATTTGCTGGGTAACTCAATTCTATTTCCTGTGACACGTTTAATCTGCCTTCCTCACAGGCTCTCATGACTCTCACTAACCTAGTCTAATCTAGTAATCTAATGAGTAGTGTTCATTTGTCATGGTGATTTGAAGGTTATATACAAGTGATGTCGTTAATAGTGATGTTGTTAAGAGATCAAAGGCAGATAGAGAGTTAGTGAAGGTTACACGTGAAGGATTTGTATGTATGTATTGTAAAGTGTCTTGTGTGCTTGTCCAGCTTATTCTTTTATTATTATTATTTTTTACATTTTTTTTATATAGAGTTCACATTCCTATTTGTAACTTCTTCAAGAGTGTTAATGTATAGTGCTTTGTTTTCCTGGTAATCGTAATAACAATAAAAGGAGAGAGATTTAACTGTGATTTATGAATGTGTTTTTCCCCGCGTCCTGCCCCCGAAGCCCCTCTACATCGGATTCTCAATTAAGAGTGAATTGCTCCCACGTGGCTAATCTGACACTCTATTCCCAGTTTATGCACTTTTGAATACGTGATCGCAGGGGAAAAAAAGGGAAATATATATAAAAAGAAAATTCTGATACAATTCGTCCCACGTTTCGTATGATTACAGTCCAGATTCCCCCTTCAATGTATATATAAAAAAAAGATATATATAAAAATGTATTCGTGTCCCCAATTCAGCTTTAGTCAATATAGTTTAGTCATATCTAGCTGTGGCAGTGGTACAGTGAATGGTCTTAGTGATATAGTTAGGTTATGTTTGGTATGGTTTGGTTTGGTTTGGTTAGGTTTGGTTTGGTTGGGTTTGGTTTGGTTTGGTTGGGTTGGGTTGGGTTGGGTTAGGTATGGTTAGGTATGGTTAGGTTTGGTTGGGTTGGGTTGGTTAGGTTTGGTTTGGTTTGGTTAGGTTGGGTTAGGTTAGGTTTGGGTTAGGTTAGGTTGGGTTAGGTTAGGTTAGGTTAGGTTGGGTTAGGTTAGGTTGGGTTGGGTTGGGTTGGGTTGGGTTGGGTTGGGTTGGGTTGGGTTGGGTTGGGTTGGGTTAGGTTGGGTTAGGTTTGGTTTGGTTTGGTTTGGTTTGGTATGGTATGGTTTGGTTAGGTTAGGTTAGGTTAGGTTAGTTGCTTAAGGAATTCTGGTGTAGAAGCGTATCCGTATAAGATTGAAAGGCTAATGTGAATAGAGTGAAAAAATATGTACAAAAAAGGGGGACAGGAAATAATTAATAAAAGTACAGGACGAGAAATACAAAAGCTGGAACGACAAATTATATATAAAAATCGAGATAAAATTTCGTAGCCTCGTCAGGAAGATATAACAAAAAAATTAGACCATAAATATTCATCATTAACTGAGGAGAAAATAATTACGTCGTCCTGTAAATATAAAAAAATAATCAAAAATAAAAATCCTACGTAAGAAGACGAAGAAAATAAGCCTCTCTTGCTTATCAGTTAATAATGCATAGAAATAATTATATATTAAAGAAGATACATAACTTTATATAATCTATCATAGTCTTCTTATCATTAACATTACATACAAAAAAGTTATCTACAATCACCTTGTCAGTTATATAGAAATTGACTCGTCTGCTTTTGAATAATTTAACATCACAAAATTATCAAGAAAAATATTGAATCGTGTATGTTCATAAAAGCCAGAATGTATTAACAAATTTATTTCCTATATATATAGATTTATTGGGGCCATTAAAATCACATAGCAAGTAGGGGAAAACAGCCTCGTTTTGAGGGAGGGGAAAAAATATTAGTTTTTTTTGTAATGTTTCCTCCTACTCTTCTCATTACTCACATAACGGCTATTTGTTAGACTAAGTAGGGCAGTTTCCCCTCCTCTTCCCAGCCTCTCATAAGTCCTGTTTCCCTCGTAAGTTATAAGAGGAGGGGAAAAAAAACCTGAAGGATGTTTTATTTCCATTTGAGGATTGAATTTTTTTTTCATTTTCTTTTTTTATTTATTGCAAGATTGATTGGGCGTCTTTTTTGGGTTCAGGTTTTTATTTCATATTGTAGAATTTTATTTTATTTTTGTTATAGTCATTAGGCATTATTATTATTACTATTATTATTATTATTATTATTATTATTATTATTAAACACACACAAGTAATACAGAAAAATATAACACAACCTTCTTACATAAAAACAACAACAACAACAACAAAATAATAAGGATAAAAAAAGGAAAAGGAAAGTATATTTACGTGGCAACTAATCTTTTCAAACATGAAGGAAAAGGTTAATCTCACTTACACTTGCAGAATCCCATCCAATATATTACTGGATTCAGGCAATAAGTAAAAGATTTCTGACAGGAGGAGGAGGAGGAGGAGGAGGAGAAGGAGAAGCAGGAGGAGGAGGAGGAGGGGGGGGGAAGGGAGGGTTAGTAGCCAAATTCTCCACCTCTTAATCTTGTTGCCAAATACTTCGAGGTGTGAGAAGGTAAACACTCAAGGTAATTAGTGTCTGGTGGAGGTGCTGCAGGAAGGGGTATGGAGGGGCGGGGATT
>JAPQNM010000041.1:2281560-2311560 GCA_029783475.1 Metacarcinus magister | reverse complement strand
AGAGAGAGAGAGAGAGAGAGAGAGAGAGAGAGAGAGAGAGAGAGAGAGAGAGAGAGAGAGAGAGAGAGAGAGAGAGAGAGAGAGAGCCCTTTGGTATGTGTTTCAAGGTGTGGATGGGAAGGAAAATGATGGGATATTGAAGCGAAATAGGAAAGAAGAGAGGAGGAGGAGGAGGAGGAGGAGGAGGAGGAAGAGGAAGAGGAAGAGGAGGAGGAAGAGGATTGAGGCAGAGAAGGAGGAGGAGGAAGATTGAGGCAGAGAAGAGGTGAGCGAGATATGGAAATTCACGCAATTCTTCTGATCTTGGTTCATTCTCTTGTGGATTCATGAGTTCTATTGAGGCTAGATCTATCTCTCTCTCTCTCTCTCTCTCTCTCTCTCTCTCTCTCTCTCTCTCTCTCTCTCTCTCTCTCTCTCTCTCTCTCTCTCTCTCGCGGGCATTGGTAATATAGCAATACATACATACCATTTTTTAGGTGAACTTTGCATAGGTGTTTCTTCTGACGTGCCTCCTGGGTGACTTTAAGATAAGGAGAGAGAGAGAGAGAGAGAGAGAGAGAGAGAGAGAGAGAGAGAGAGAGAGAGAGAGAGAGAGAGAGAGAGAGAGAGAGAGAGAGAGAGAGGTACATACGTGTGTGACATAGTTCTCTCACTGTTTATAAGTTGTGTCTTGTTGTTGTTGTTGTTGTTGTTGTTGTTGTTGAGGCTGTGAATGGACTGTTTGGTAATTAATGTTATGTTAGTTTGACCTTGAACTCCTCCTCCCTATCCCCCTTCCCCACCACCACCACCACCACCACCACCACCACCACCACCACTGAGCCTTCTATTATATTCCTCGTTCAAAACAACCAATCGATCATGTGTGTTTACGCTTCCCAGAGACCAAACCCGACCTGCTCGCTTTCAAACTTACCTGACAGGAAGTGTGTATGTATGTATGTATGTATGTGTGTATGTATGTGTATATAGGGCTTTCTATAGCATGTTAAGGGGACAGTTTTGTTTATTTTCTTCTCACATCTTGAGTTCAATAAGGGATTAACATTTAAATCTGTCTATACTTTTAGTTTTATATATATGTCAGTGTTACATGAATAGATTGAGTGATTGCAAGGCGTTGGTTTCCTCATCTCGTCCTTATTGATCAGGTTGGAAATGTTGCATGGAGACATTTCAATTACTAACACTCAACATTTCAATCACTAACATTCAATTCAGCCTCAACTCTGCGTGAATGCTGTGATATGTGATATGTGTAATTTTCATTAGCAATATTCAAACTAACATAAGTAGTGAAGTCAGGCAAAGTTTTCATCAACATCAATAACATCTCCTCCTCCTCCTCCTCCTCCTCCTCTTCCTCCTCATCTTCCACCACCACCTCTTCTTCCTTCTCATCCTTCTTCTTCGCTAAATATTTGGCAGCTCTTCTCATCACCTGCTTTTCTCTATTCAACCTTCACATGCCTTCATCCCACCTCCTCCTGGCCTACCTTTCTTTACCTGCTTATCAGAAACTTCACTGCAGGGGCCAGGTAAACACACAGGTACTGCCCCGCGTTCCCTGAGAGGCGGTGAGGCGCTCCTGCAGAAGGTGTACCCAGGATGCTTCTACTGGGAGGAAGGAGGAAGGGATAGGATGGTAAAGGGAGTAAAGATAGGAGATAGAATAATAAGTGTAAAGAAGACTAGGATGATGCAGGAATAGGAGAGAAAATAGGAGAAGGGAAATGTAAAGGAGAGATGAACGTAAGGAAATGAAAGGTAAATAGAGAGAAGAGAGAGGAAGGGAGGAGAGAGGGAGGGAAGAGAGGAAGGGAGGGCAGAGGGAGGGAAGAGAGGATAGAGGAAAGGCTTCAAAAGGGAGATAAGACTTGATGAATATTATAAGAGAAGAAAAAATGAAATTATAAGAAGAGAGAGGAAAAAATGTAAGAAGTGAAGAGAGAGAGAGAGAGAGAGAGAGAGAGAGAGAGAGGAGAGAGAGAGAGAGGAGAGAGAGAGAGAGAGAGAGAGGTGAGAAAAAAATGAGGGATGAGAAATAAAAGAGAATAAGGAGGGAGAAGGAGAGAGGGAAGAGAGTGAGAAGAGAAAAGAATGAGGAGGAAGGATAAGAGGGAGAAGAAGGAGGAGGAGGAGGTGGAGGAGGATTACACAGACGGAGGGAGAGTGTGAAGGAGGAGGAAGAAGATAAAAAAAAAAAAAAAGCACGGAAAGAGAAAAGAAAGAGAGAAGAAAATAGAAATAAAATGAAAAATATATCGAAAAAAAATAAAAGTCACACATACAAAGAGAAAAAAATAAGGTAAATAAAAATAAATAGTATATGCTCAATAAGCCTTAAATTAAGCCTACTTTCGCCGCCACTAGAGGGCACTCACTACACATCCATCCCATAAGCCTACTGGCAACATCTCCCGAGGCCTATTATGAGAGAGAGAGAGAGAGAGAGAGAGAGAGAGAGAGAGAGAGAGAGAGAGATAATGGGTAAAACTTTTTTTTATTTCACTCGTAAACTCCTTCTTTGGTCTGATGAAATGAGTGAGAAGCGCCTCCTCCTCCTCCTCCTCCTCCTCCTCCTCCTCCTCCTCCTCCTCCTCCTCCTCCTCCTTTTCTTCTTCTTTCTCATCCTCATCTTGTTTATTTTTCCTCCCTCGCCCTTCTCTTCTCCTTACATCCCTTTTCGTTTCCATAATACATTCTCTTCTCTTCCTCTCTCCTCCTCCTCCTCCTCCTCCTCCTCCTCCTCCTCCTCCTCCTCTTCTTCTTTGTTGTGCCAGGCGTTTCCTATTACACTTTGCATTTCCTTGCATGCCAACTTTAACTTCTCTCGTGTTAATTTTTTTTCTCTCTTTCTCTCTTTATATAATGTTCTTTCATAAATCCTCTTCCTTGTCCTTGTTCTTCCCTTTCTTTCTTTTTTCTTCTTCTTCTTCATTTTCTTCTTCTTCTTCTTCTTCTTTTCTTCTTCTCTCCTCCTGCGAATCATCTAAACTTCTTTACCTCCTCTTTCCGTTCTTCCTGACACCTTTTCCCTCAGTTAATCCCTTGGGTCTTGCCTCCCCTCGCTACTACTCCTCCTCCTCCCCCTGGCGTCCTCCCTGGGTACACAAGGGTGAAATGGGTTCCCAGTACGTTGAGAATAGGAGGTAAACAGTCATTAAGGATGAGAGGGGACACTATTGAGGGGATGGTGTGGTTGCCCTCACTAACACCACCACCACCACAACCACCACCACCACCACCACCACCACCACCACCACCACCACTACCACAACCACCACCACTCATCGTCAACAGTAATAATAATAGTTTTTTTTTAATCTATTTTTCTCTTCATTTTTCTTTCTTCATTGCTTGTGGGGAGGTCAGGGGGGGGTGGGAAGGGGGTGTAGAGAGGAGTCATGTCACCTCATCACACCTGTCACCTTCACACCTGTAACATCATCACTCACTTCCCTTTCATCTGGTACACCTCCAGCACCTCACCTCACCTTACCTTACCTTTCCTTCCCACCTTTTTCTTTACCTTACCTTACCTTACCTTACCTACCTTACCTTACCTTACCTTACCTTACTTTACCTTACCTTACCTTACCTTACCTTACCTTACCTTACCTTACTTTCCCTTACCTTCCCTTCCCTTTACCTTACCTTACCTTACCTTACCTTACCTTACCTTACCTTACCTTCCCTTCCCTCCCTTCCCTTCCCTTACCTTCCCCACACCTTTCACTCTCACCTGCTTTTCCATATTGACTTTTCCAGAAGCGTTTTATGGCTAAGTTAACATTTCTTTCTTACACGACACTCCACCCTTCTCTCTCCCCCCCCTCCTCTCCTCTCTCTCTCTCTCTCTCTCTCTCTCTCTCTCTCTCTCTCTCTCTCTCTCTCTCTCGCTTTCACTCACCCTCTTACATTATTTATTAAAGGTGCACTCAACGTTAGATTCTACCTGGGGAGCATTTATTCAATTCATTCAGTTCCTCATCCAGCATCATCCAGCATCACCCACGCTTAGCTGCAGGGAAAGGCATAGGAGGATGAGGATGTGAGGCTAGCGTGGTTGCATCCAAAGATATGAATGTTTGTTAGTAAAAGCACTTTACAAATATTCTTTATCCTCTTGTGTACACCCACGTCCTCCTCCTACTCCTCCTCTCTCCTCCTCCTCTTTTTCCGCCTCCGCTCTACTACCACTACCAGCATCACCTCCTCCTCCTCCTCCTCCTCCTCCTCCTCCTCCTCCTCCTCCTCCTCCTCCTCCTTCCGCTCCACTGTGCAAAATCGCGTGGGTTAAGATTTTTGCTTTGTTCAGTGTATTCATGTTTTTCTCTCATTGATTACTGTTTATTTTAGTTTTTATTTATGTGTACAAAAAAAATGGTATTATAAGGACTAGAATTATTTTGATTATCTGTGCTATGATAGTGAGACTGTTGCTTTACGTGTTTTGTAAAGGAATATATAAAGGGAGAATAAAGTACTAGTGTGTGTGTGTGTGTGTGTGTGTGTGTGTGTGTGTGTGTGTGTGTGTGTGTGTGTGTGTGTGTGTGTGTGTGTGTCGTTCCTCCCAGCCCACGTTGTTAATCTTTTTATGTAATAACTATTAATGGATATTACTCGTATCCCGAGAGAGAGAGAGAGAGAGAGAGAGAGAGAGAGAGAGAGAGAGAGAGAGAGAGAGAGAGAGAGAGAGAGAGAGAGAGAGAGAGAGAGAGAGAGAGAGAGAGAGAGAGAGATAATAAAACACGAATATTGTAAGCTGGGTGTGTGTTTCAGCATCAGTACATCACAAGTTTAAGCCCCACATAGACACACACACACACTCACACACACACACACGCACACGCACACGCACACACACACACACACAAATGGGATACTCGTCTAAATAACTACTATTGATCCAAGTCCTATTAAACTATCGTGATATTGATGGAAAACCAATACTTGCAGGTAAGAAAAAAGTACAAAAGTGTCAGAAAATGCAACAATTGGTCAGATTTTGTCAGTTTTTATTTCCCACATTTTTTTGTTATCTATATTTTGACTTTTTTTGAATTCAGGTAATGATTGTAGTTGTTGTTGTTGTTGTTGAGAGAGAGAGAGAGAGAGAGAGAGAGAGAGAGAGAGAGAGAGAGAGAGAGAGAGAGAGAGAGAGAGAGAGAGAGAGAGAGAGAGAGAGAGAGAGAGAGAGAGTCAATATGTCGAGTCATTTCTTATCGTTCGGTTTATCTGATTCAGGTTTTCTGATCAATTTTTTTCCTGGTTTTAAATCCCGTTTGCGACATTTTCTACTAAATTGTTTCCCATCCAGTCACTTTTTTTCCCCCTCTCTCTTTTTTTTCCCCTACGATGAATTTGGATTAAGGAAAAAAGTATTGGAAGTACATTTGTATCGTTTTTTTTTTCTCCATTCGTTTTTTTTTCCGGTTTCTTTTCATTTACTTTTTTTTTATGTACGTGTTTGCTTTTTATTTATGTTTGATCATCTTTTTTTGGTGTTTATTTTTCTGAATTTATGAGTTTTATTTGTTCTTTTTTTTTGTTTGTATCCTTGTCCTATATTCATTCCTCTCTCTCTCTTACTATCTCTCACTCACATGTTAAATCACTCACTCACTCATTCACTCACTCACTCACTCACTCACTCATTCACTCACTCACTCATGCACTCACTCACTCACTCACTCACTCATGCACTCACTCACTCATGCACTCAATCAATAACACATACACTCATTAACTCACTCACTCACTCACTCACTCACTCACTCACTCACTCACTCAATCAATCAATCAATCAATCAATCAATCAATCAATCAATCACTCACTCACTCACTCACTCACTCACTCACTCACTCACTCACTCACTCACTCACTCACTCACTCAATCAATCAATCAATCAATCACTCACTCACTCACTCACTCACTCACTCACTCACTCACTCACTCAATCACAGGCAAATCGTTTCACATGACCCTGTAACACTCACACATATTCAAACACGCGCGTTGGTCTGGTAGGGATTTGCAAGGGGGGAAAAAAACACAAAGGGAAACTACTCTATCTTTGCTTTTAATTCGCAAACAGAGTACCAAATGCACGTAGCGAAAGGGGAACAATTGCGTGTGTGTGTGTGTGTGTGTGTGTGTGTGTGTGTGTGTGTGTGTGTGTGTGTGTGTGTGTGTGTGTGTGTGTGTGTGTGTGCATTTCAATATTAATGAAGCATCCAGTATTGACGGTAACGAGAGAGAGAGAAAAGAGAGAGAGAGAGAGAGAGAGAGAGAGAGAGAGAGAGAGAGAGAGAGAGAGAGAGAGAGAGAGAGAGAGAGAGAGAGAGAGAGAGAGAGAGAGAGAGAGAGAGAGAGAGAGATTAGAAGAGAAAGAAAGTGGGAACGAGAATTTAGCAAGAGGAAGGAGTGGAAAGTTTACTGTGTTGATTTTAGGAGAAGAGAAAGAAGAGGAGGAGGAGGAGGAGGAGGAGGAGGAGGAGGAGGAGGAGGAGGAGGAGGAAGAAGAGGAAATAGACCTGCCATCTGTTGCTCTGAGTATGAAAAGACCAATTCATATACATAAAAAAAAATAATATTCGTTCATTCACGTATATTTATTTGTTCCTTTAATATTTTCTGTTTTTTAAAGTGTTTTGTTAATTGTAAGAGATATTTTTTTTATTTTTCTATCATATCTTATCTATCTTTTTTTGTTGTTGTTGTATATACTTAGTCAAATATATATGTTATTTTGCGCACATACACCAAAGGAAAGTTATATGTTTGTGTATATATGCATGTAGATGTGTGTATGTGTGTGTGTGTTGTGGTAAGGTGGTGTTGAGTCAGGCTTAAAGGTGGTAAGGGTGGTAAGAGTGGCATGAATTAAGGGCAGGTAGGGTCTGTGCAGGGCTGAAGATAGGAGGAAGGACTTAAGGAAGGATAGAGAAGGAAGGGTTCAGTCAGGAGGCAGAAAGTTGAGTGGAGAGATGTTTATAAAGATGAAAACAGACAAGAGAGAGAGAGAGAGAGAGTTTGTTATAAGGCCAGAGTTTAAATCATAAGAATTATAACAATGGAATATTTTTTTTAAAGTCACCAATTCAATAATAATACTAAGAAGAGGTTATTTAATATTTTAGTTTTTTTTTAATCAATGAAATGGTTACTTTAAACAAACAATAAACGAAATGGAGAAGGGAAGTCGGGCTTAAGAAAGAAACGAAGAAGAGAGAGAGGAAAGGAAAGGATGAAAGAGAAGGGATACAGGGGAGAGGGAGGAGGAGGAGGAGGAGGAGGAGGAGGAGGAGGAGGAGGAGGAGGAGGAGGAGGAGGAGGAGGAGAGAGAAGCTTAGGAGGCAGAAGAGTATTGCAGAGAGAAATGAGAAAGGCTGAGGAGGAGGAGGAGGAGGAGGAGGACGAGCACGAAGAGATTGCAAGAAAGAGAATAGTTACAGAAGTAAATAAGCTGAAGAAAGAGGAAGAAATATTATGAATGAACGAGGAAGATGATAAAGGATGGGAGAGGAGGACTGATTGAGGAGAGAGAAGGATATTGAGGGGATAAGGAGGTAAGAAGAGGCTTGTGAAGGAGAGATAAAGGAGGAGGAGGAGGAGGAGGAAGAGGAGGAATGTTAAGGAGGGTGTTTTTTAGCCCATCTCAATTAGAAGTTATTGTTTCCCTCTCTCTTCCTTGTGGGTTTTTGAGAAGGTCGAAGCGAAGCCAATATCTGAAGGTAAAAGGGAAGGAAAAAAAGTAAAGAAAGGAGGCTTGTTTGAATAGACTCTGCTTCATCTTGTCTCCACGAGGGGGTAAGGGAAGAAAGAAGGAAGGAAGAAAGACAGAGAAGGGAAAGGAGGGAGAGAGAGAAAGGGAGAGAGAAAATAGTAGGGAGATAGGTAACATTTTTAAGGAATATCCGATCTATCTCATTAAAATTTTATGAGATAGGTAAACTTTTGTACCTTCTAGGCAAAGACTGACCGCCTACCTCTTTAGGCCTATTCAATTTCTTTACCCATATCCTTTTTTTTATATATTTTTTATTGGGTGTGAGGATAGAATGATGGGTTACAAAAATAAATAGAAAATGATAAAAAAGAAAGTGATTACATTGGTGATTCATAAAGAAAATAATGAATAATGAAATAAAAAGTAAGAAAATTTGATTATTGTGGAATCTAGAAAAATATTTAATGATTTAAGGAACGATATGAAAAAGAATAACAAGGCGATAATAATGAAACCAAACAAAGAGATACAACACTACAATCAATTACTGAACGATAACAATATAAAACACTGAACGAAAAGCAAGAAACAAAAACGATAAGAAGAAAAAAAGCACAAATTGAACGATAAATAACAACACAACACAACACAATGAACAAAATCAACTCAAAACAAAGTGATACATTTAGAACGCTGAACAATTATAGTGGAACATAAATGGAACAAAAATATGATAGAAAATAGAACAGTATGGGACAATTCTTAGGCCTAGTGTATAGTCCTCCAAACGAATAGCAATAATGGTACGAAAGTTTATTTTGAAACGCACAAATAAAGGTAGAAACAGTTTTTGTGTATCAATTAGTTACCTGGTTGACTGGATAAATGGTTTGTTTGTTTGTTTGTTTGTTTGTTTGTTTGCTTGTTTGTTAGCGTAATTGCGGTCACTGAACTCACAGGAAAATGTTACCTTCTCTCTTTTTCTCACATTCTTTCTCTCTAAATATCTCTCTCTCACTTTCTCTCCCTTTTTTCTATCACATTCAGTAGGATTAAAATTGGATTACTTAGTGAAGAACAAAAAAAATTGGTCTGGTATCTCTCTCCAACTGTATTTATTATTTATGTATTTATTTTTATTACGCATCGCTCGTAGGTAAGATGAAAATAATCCATATACTAGAAGGGATAAAGGGTATCGAACCAACAAGTCTTATGTCCAAAGGGTAAACAAGTCACTCAATGTATCTGCCAACCACTCACTATATATTTTTTTTTCACTTCCTGTTTCCCTCTGAATAAAGCTTGAGTCTCAGTTAAGCTTGAAATATCTGTGTACGAATATTGATATGTGCCTGTCTGTGTGTGTCTGTGTGTGTGTGTGTGTGTGTGTGTGTGTGTGTGTGTGTGTGTGTGTGTGTGTGTGTGTGTGTGTGTGTGTGTGTGTGTGTGACGTTTTGAACTACATATGAACGCTTGGGACAGGATATGTTTTGTTAAGCTGGTTTGTGTGGGAGGGTGTGTGGTAATACGAGAGAGAGAGAGAGAGAGAGAGAGAGAGAGAGAGAGAGAGAGAGAGAGAGAGAGAGAGAGAGAGAGAGAGAGAGAGAGAGAGAGAGAGAGAGAGAGAGAGAGTAAACAAAACAAAAAATATATATATGTATCGTTCCGTAATATCAATTCTTATTTTTTATTTTTTATTTATTTCACTCTATCATAAAGAGAGAAAGACAAAACACATCCGTCCAATGACAGCTGAAGAAGAAGCTCAATACACGTTTCTGAAGACAAGTTTGTTTCAACGTAAAAAACTGGAGGAAGAAATAGACCGAGATGAGATGGATTCCCCGCAGGAGTAAAGTGAGGCTGCATCTTAGTCACGCGCGGTAGGAAGGCAAGCAGGAAGGAAGGAAGGAAGGAAGGAAAGAAGAAAGAAAGAAAGGAAGGACGGAAGAAAGGAAATAAAGCAGGAAGGCAGGAAGGAAGGAAGGAAGGGAAAGGAAAGGAATCAACGAACGAAGGAAAGAGTAAAAATTCAATCTTTACCCCGTCAATTGGAAGCTGGATAAAAATTCTGATCGTGACTCGAGTACAAAACAGAGCTAACCTTCCAAAAACTATTCCATTCCCATACAATCTGAAAACATGAAAAGATAAACAATGACACAGTACAGCACGAAATCAACCTTAAATCACATCAACTGAACTTAATCCTATTTAGTCCTCACACAATACTGCAAGTCCCTATCTAAGAAGACTGGGTGAGTCTCGACCTGCCTGGCTCTGAGGTCTAGTGGAGAGGAGGAAGGTCGAGGGGACGTGTTGCAGACTCGACATGCAGACACGCTAAGGCAAGAGATCCTAGGGCTGCAGGAAGGCTCTCTGGAAGCCCTTGGACGTGCCTAACGCTATGACTTCTGGCTGTCTCTCCTACCTCCTGTTTCCTACCTCCTGTCTCCTTCCTCCTGTCTAAGAAGGGAAGGATAGGAAGATACCCCTCACACCCCTTCCATTACTTACCTTCCATCCTCTCATCCTGATATCCTTCCTTACGTCCTTCTGGTATCTCACTTGGTTACCTGCAATATCCTTCAAGGTGTGGGAAGAGTCAAGGTCACAGGAATGGATTTAGAGCCCAAAGGTAAAGGGTTAAGAGGCTGCAAAGGGTTAACTGATTTGTAATTTGATCATCTGTAATCCTTTGGCTGGTTCCCGTCTCTCGTTTTTTTTTCTCTCTCTCTCTCTCTCTCTCTCTCTCTCTCTCTCTCTCTCTCTCTCTCTCTCTCTCTCTCTCTCTCTCTCTCTCTCTCTCTCTCTCTCTCTCTTTCCATTATTTTCTCCCTTCTATCTTTATCTTTCCCTTGTTTTCCTCTTCCACACCCTTTCCCTTCCTTCCTTAATTATTCATACTATTCCTCCTCTTCCTCCTTCCCTCCCTCCCTTCCTTCGTCTTGAAGATAACACACGGGGGAGGGAAGACAAGACATAACGGATAAAAAAAGGAAATAATGATAATGTGAATGAAAAAAATATGAGAAGAGAGAAAACAAAGAAAAAGAAAAAAAAATGAGATAGAAATAAAGAAAAGGATGAGAGAGAAAAATAAGGATGAAAGGAAAACGAAGATAAACTACATTGGAGTGACTTCAGAATTATCTTAGGAAAAAAACAAGATTATCGGAATCAGAAGGACCCTAGACTACCTGTTTCACTTTTCTTGGCGTGTGTAGGCACTTGAGACCCGCGTTTCTGGAGGACTAAACACTCAATGGGAATCTGGAATGGGAATGGGAATGGGAATCTGGGAATCTGGGAATCTACAGGAAAGGTTAAGAGGGAGGAAAGGAAAACTAAATTGGATGTGGTTTGGAGAAGAACTAACAATTTCTATTACTGATATTACTACTACATATACTACTACCACTTCTACTACTTCTACTACGTCTACTACTTCTACTACTACTACTACTACTACTACTTCTACTACTACTACTACTTCTACTACTACTACTACTACTACTACTACTACTACTACTACTACTTGAGAGAGCTGAATACGTGCTCAAAAGACAGGTTGATTAATTAATATCTAGGTCTCTTAAGTGTGTGTGTGTGTGTGTGTGTGTGTGTGTGTGTGTGTGTGTGTGTGTGTGTGTGTGTGTGTGTGTGTGTGTGTGTGTGTGATCCCTTAGACCTTAATGCCGCTCTCCTCTTCTTCCTCCTCCTCCTGCTCCTCCTTCTGCTCCTCCTCCTCCTGCTCCTCCTCCTCCTCCTCCTCCTCCTCCTCCTCCTCCTCCTCCTCCTCCTCCTCCTCCTCCTCCTCCTCTTCTTCTTCCCAAGGGTGAAGAAATCGATGGAGGGCGGAGGAGTCGAGTCATTAACGCATTTTTATACATTCCTGATTGATACTTAGTGGTTGCCGAGTGTGAAGAAGAGGAGGAGGAGGAGGAGGAGGAGGAGGAGGAGGAGGAGGAGGAGGAGGAGGAACACATAGGAAGAACAAACAGCAACAGGCCTGCTGGCCCTTACGAGGCTGTTTGTGAGACTACACTATCTAATCTAGAGTGAAGGATACAGGATAGTAAGGGTGAGGCTTCTCTCCCCAGCCATGGCTGGCAGGAAAGAAAGGCCAACCAAGACCAGACTATCACTACTGTCACTACCACTACTGCTACCACTACTTCCTGGCAAGCGATGTCAGGCCACTAGCGACGTCTTTTGAATCGATATTTCGTAAGTTAGGTACATCAGGATGAACTTACTCAAAGTATGCTACGTTAACGGATAGTATTTTAGATGTGGATTGGCTTCTATTTTTTAACGTAGTAATTGTTTTAATGTCGACGACATTGGCGGGCAGGGAGTTCCAAACGTTAACGATCCGATTGAAAAAGAAATGCTTGGCTTCGTTTGATGTGAATCTTTTACCAGTAATCTTAAAAGTATGACGTCTTCTAGTTATATTTGATCGATCAAAAGTAATGTAATCTTCTGCATTGATATTAACGAGTCCTTTAATTATCTTGAACATTTCAATTGAATCCCCTCGCATCCTTCGTTTTTCTAGGCTGAATAAATTTAGTTCTTTAAGTCTTTCTTCATAAGGTTTATTTTTCAGCCTTGGAATAATTTTTGTTATTCTTCGCTGAACTCTTTCCAGCTTGTCAATGTCCTTTCTGTAATATGGGGACCAAAACTGTACGCAATACTCAAGATGGGGTCGTAGTAGTGAATTATGCAGTTTTAATATGACTTTTTCTGATTTATTTTCGCAAGTACGCCCAATAAAAGCGACCAAAAAAACTAGCTGTATCAGTATCTGATACAGCTAGTCAAACTGTACAACTGTCTAAATGAATATTTGTTCTAGGACTAATAATTACGCAGTAAAATTAAACCGTATCTTTTTTCCAATAACATGAATTTCCTCCTCATTTTCTCGAAAGCTATTAGGGATATTGGAAATATCATTGCAGCATCTGATACACCTAATTAAACTGTACAACTATCTAAATTAATATTTGTTCTATGACTAATAATTACGCAGTAAAATAAAACTATCTTTTTTACAATAATATGACTTTCCTCATCATTTTCTCGAAAGCTATTAGAGATATTGGAAATATCATTGCAGCATCTGATACCCTAATTAAACTGTACAACTGTCTAAATGAATATTTGTTCTAAGACTAATAATTACGCAGTAAAATTAAACTATATCTTTTTTCCAATATCATGACCTTCCTCTTCATTTTCTCGAAAGTTATTAAAGATATTGGAAATATCATTTCAGCATCTGATACACCTAATTAAACTGTACAACTGTCTATATAATTATTTGTTCTAAGACTAATAATGACGCAGTAAAATTAAACTATCTTTTTTCATATAATAAGATTTTCCTCCTAATTTTCTCGAAAGCTATTAGAGATATTGGAAATATCATTGCAGCATCTTATACTTCTAATTAAACTGTACAACTGTCTAAATGAATATTTGTTCTAAGACTAATAATTACGCAGTAAAATGAAACCGTATCTTTTTTCCAATAACATGAATTTCTTTCTCATTTTCTCGAAAGCTATTAGAGATATTAGAAATATCATTGCAACATCTGATACACCTAATTAAACTATAAAACTGTCTAGATGAATATAAGCGATAAGACTGATAATTACGCAGTAAAATGAAACTATATCTTTTTTCATATATCATGACTTTCCTCCTCATTTTCTCTAAAAGCTATTAAAAATATTGGAAATATCATTGCAGCATTTGATACACCTAATTAAACTGTACAACTGTCTAAATGAATATTTGTTCTAAGATTAATAATTACGCAGTAAAATGAAACTATATCTTTTTTCCAATATCATGAATTTCCTCCTCATTTTCTCGAAAGCTATCAAAGATATTGGAAATATCATTTCAGCATCTGATACACCTAATTAAACTGTACAACTGTATCAATGAATATTTGTTCTAAGACTAATAATTACGCAGTAAAAAGAAACTATATCTTTTTTCCAATATCATGAATTTCCTCCTCATTTTCTCGAAAGCTATTAAAGATATTAGAAATATCATTTCAGCATCTTATACACCTAATTAAACTGTACAACTGTCTATATGAATATTTGTTCTAAGACTAATAATTACGCAGTATAATTAAACTATATTTTTTCATATAATAAGACTTTCCTCTTCATTTTCTCGAAAGCTATTAAAGATATTGGAAATATCATTTCAGTATCTGATACACCTAATTAAACTGTACAACTGTCTATATAAACATTTGTTCTAAGACTAATTATTACGCAGTAAAATGAAACTATCTTTTTTTCCAATAATATGATTTTCCTCCACATTTTCTCGAAAGCTATTAGAGATATTTGAAATATCATTGCAGCATCTGATACACCTAATTAAACTGTATAACTGTGTAAATGAATATTTGTTCTAGGACTAATAATTACGCAGTAAAATGAAACTATATCTTTTTTCCAATATCATGACTTTCCTCTTCATTTTCTCGAAAGCTATTAAAGATATTGGAAATATCATTTCAGCATCTGATACACCTAATTAAACTGTACAACTGTCTATATGAATATTTGTTCTAACACTAATAATTACGCAGTAAAATTAAACTATCTCTTTTCAAATAATATGACTTTCCTCCTCATTTTCTCGAAAGCTATTAGAGATATTGGAAATATCATTGCAGCATCTGATACACCTAATTAAACTGTACAACTGTCTAAATGAATATTTGTTCTAAGACTAATTATTAAGCAGTAAAATGAAACTCTCTTTTTTCCAATATCATGACTTTCCTCCTCATTTACTCGAAAGCTATTAGAGATATTGGAAATATCATTGCAGCATCTGATACACCTAATTAAACTGTACCACTGCCTAAATGAATATTTGTTCTAAGACTAATAATTACGCAGTAAAATGAAACTATCTTTTTTCCAATAATATGACTTTCCTCCTCATTTTATCGAAAGCTATTAGAGATATTGGAAATAACATTGCAGCATCTGATACACCTAATTAAACTCTACAACTGTCTAAATGAATATTTGTTCTAGGATTAATAATTATTCAGTAAAATGAAACTATATCTTTTTTCCAATATCATGACTTTCCTCCTCATTTTCTCAAAAGCTATTAAAGATATTGGAAATATCATTTCAGCATCTGATACACCAAATTAAACTGTACAACTGTCTAAATGAATATTTGTTCTAAGACTAATAATTACGCAGTAAAATGAAACTATCTTTTTTCCAATAACATGAATTTCCTCCTCATTTTCTCGAAAGCTATTAGAGATATTGGAAATATCATTGAAGCATCTGATACACCTAATTAAACTGTACAACTGTCTAAATGAATATTAGTTCTATGACTAATAATTACGCAGTAAAATGAAACTATATCTTTTTTCCATTATCATGACTTTCCTCCTCATTTTCTCGAAAGCTATTAAAGATATTGGAAATATCATTTCAGCATCTGATACACCTAATTAAACTGTACAACTGTCTAAATGAATATTTGTTCTAAGACTAATAATTACGCAGTAAAACGAAACTATATCTTTTTTCCAATATCATGACTTTCCTCATCATTTTCTCGAAAGCTATTAAAGATATTGGAAATATCATTTCAGCATCAGATACAACTAATTAAACTGTACAACAGTCTAAATGAATATTTGTTCTAACACTAATAATTACGCAGTAAATTGAAACTATCTTTTTTCCAATAATATGATTTTCTTCCTCATTTTCTCGCAAGCTATTAGAGATATTGGAAATATCATTGCAGCATCTGATACACCTAATTAAACTGTACAACTGTCTAAATTAACATTTGTTCTAAGACTAATTATTACGCATTAAAATGAAACTATCTTTTTTTCCAATAATATGACTTTCCTCCTCATTTTCTTGAAAGCTATTAGAGATATTGGAAATATCATTGCAACATCTGATACACCTAATTAAACTGTATAACTGTGTAAATGAATATTTGTTCTAGGACTAATAATTACGCAGTAAAATAAAACTATATCTTTTTTCCAATGTCATGACTTTCCTCTTCATTTTCTCGAAAGCTATTAAAGATATTGGAAATATCATTTCAGCATCTGATACACCTAATTAAAATGTACAACTGTCTAAATGAATATTTGTTCTAACACTAATAATTACGCAGTAAAATTAAACTATCTTTTTTCAAATAATATGACTTTCCTCCTCATTTTCTCGAAAGCTATTAGAGATATTGGAAAAATCATTGCAGCATCTGATACACCTAATTAAATTGTACCACTGTCTAAATGAATATTTGTTCTAACACTAATAATTACGCAGTAAAATGAAATATTTTTTTCCAATAATATGACTCCTCCTCATTTTCTCGAAAGCTATTAAAGATATTGGAAATATCATTGCAGCATCTGATACACCTAATTAAACTGTACAACTGTCTAAATGAATATTTGTTCTAAGACTAATAATTACTCAGTAAAATGAAACTATATCTTTTTTCCAATATCATGACTTTCATCCTCATTTTCTCGAAAGCTATTAGAGATATTGGAAATATCATTTCAGCATCTGATACACCTAATTAAACTGTACAACTGCCTAAATGAATATTTGTTCTATGACTAATAATTACGCAGTAAAATGAAACTATATCTTTTTTCATATATCATGACTTTCCTCCTCATTTTCTCGAATGCTATTAAAGATGCTGGAAATATCATTTCAGCATCTGATACACCTAATTAAACTGTACAACTGTCTTAATGAATATTTGTTCTAAGACTAATAATTACGCAGTAAAATGAAACTATCTTTTTTCCAATAACATGAATTTCCTCCTCATTTTCTCGAAAGTTATTAAAGATATTGGAAATATCATTGAAACATCTGATACACCTAATTAAACTGTAACACTGTCTAAATGAATATTTGTTCTATGACTAATAATTACGCAGTAAAATGAAACTATATCTTTTTTCCATTATCATGACTTTCCTCCTCATTTTCTCGAAAGCTATTAGAGATATTGGAAATATCATTTCAGCATCTGATACACCTAATTAAACTGTACAACTGTCTAAATGAATATTTGTTCTAAGACTATTAATTACGCAGTAAAACGAAACTATATCTTTTCTCCAATATCATGATTTTCCTCTTCATTTTCTCGAAAGCTATTAGAGATATTGGAAATATCATTGCAGCATCTGATACAGCTAAATAAACTTTACCACTATCTAAATTAATATTTGTTCTAAGACTAATAATTACGCAGTAAAATGAAACTATCTTTTTTCCAATAACATGACTTTCCTCCTCATTTTCTCGAAAGCTATTAGAGATATTGCAAATATCTTTGCAGAATCTGATACACCTAATTAAAATGTACAACTGTCTAAATGAATATTTGTTCTAAGACTAAGAATTACGCAGTAAAATGAAACTATATCTTTTTTCCAATATCATGACTTTCCTCCTCATTTTCTCGAAAGCTATTGAAGATATTGGAAATATCATTTCAGCATCAGATACACCTAATTAAACTGTACAACCGTCTAATGAATATTTGTTCTTAGACTAATAATTACGCAGTTAAATGCAACTATCTTTTTTCCAATAAAATGAATTTCCTCCTCATTTTCTCGAAAACTATTAGAGATATAGGAAATATCATTGCATCATCTGATACACCTAATTAAACTGTACAACTGTCTAAATGAATATTTGTTCTAAGACTAATAATTACGCAGTAAAATTAAACTATCTTTTTTCAATTATCATAACTTTCCTCCTCATTTTCTCGAAAGCTATTAAAGATATTGGAAATATCATTTCAGTATCTGATACACCTAATTAAACTGTACAACTGTCTAAATGAATATTTGTTCTAACACTAATAATTACGCAGTAAAATGAAACTATCTTTTTTCCAATAATATGACTTTCCTACTCATTTTCTCGAAAGCTATTAGAGATATTGGCAATATCATTGCAGCATCTGATACACCTAATTAAACTGTACAACTGTCTTAATGAATATTTGTTCTAAGACTAATTATTAAGCAGTAAAATGAAACTATATCTTTTTTCCAATATCATGACTTTCCTCCTCATTTTCTCGAAAGCTATTAGAGATATTGGAAATATCATTTCAGCATCTGGTACACCTAATTAACTGTACAACTGTCTAAATGAATATTTGTTCTAGGACTAATAATTATGCAGTAAAATGAAACTATATCTTTTTTCCAATATCATGACTTTCCTCCTCATTTTCTCGAAAGCTATTAAAGATATTGGAAATATCATTTCAGCATCTGATACACCTAATTAAACTGTACAACTGTCTAATTAATATTTGTTCTAAGACTAATAATTACGCAGTAAAATGAAACTATCTTTTTTCCAATATCATGAATTTCCTCCTCATTTTCTCCAAAGCTATTAGAGATATTGGAAATATCATTGCAACATCTGATACACCTAATTAAACTCTACAACTGTCTAAATGAATATTTGTTCTAAGACTAATAATTACGCAGAAAAATGAAACTATATCTTTTTTCCATTATCATGACTTTCCTCCTCATTTTCTCGAAAGCTATTAAAGATATTGGAAATATCATTTCAGCATCTGATACACCTAATTAAACTGTACAACTGTCTAAATGAATATTAGTTCTAAGACTAATAATTACGCAGTAAAATGAAACTATATCTTTTTTCCAATATCATGACTTTCCTCTTGATTTTCTCGAAAGCTATTAGATATATTGGAAATATCATTTCAGCATCTGATACACCTAATTAAACTGTGCAACTGTCTAAATGAATATTTGTTCTAACACAAATAATTACGCAGTAAAATTAAACTATCTTTTTTCCAATAACATGAATTTCCTCCTCATTTTCTCGCAAGCTATTAAAGATATTGGAAATATCATTTCAGCATCTGATACACCTAATTAAACTGTACAACTGTATAAATGAATATTTGTTCTAGGACTAATAATTACGCAGTAAAATTAAACTATATCTTTTTTCAAAATATCATGACTTTCCTCTACATTTTCTCGAAAGCTATTAAAGATATTGGAAATATCATATCAGCATCTGATACACCTAATTAAACTGTGCAACTGTCTAAATGAATATGTGTTTTAACACTAATAATTACGCAGTAAAATTAAACTATCTTTTTTTCCAATAATATGACTTTCCTCCTCATTTTCTCGAAGCCTATTAGAGATATTGGAAATATCATTGCAGCATCTGATACACCTAATTAAACTGTACGACTGTCTAATTAATATTTGTTCTAGGACTAATAATTACGCAGTAAAATCAAACTATCTTTTTTCCAATATCATGACTTTCCTCCTCATTTTCTCGAAAGTTATTAAAGATATTGGAAATATCATTTCAGCATCTGATACACCTAATTAAACTGTACAACTGTCTATATAAATATTTGTTCTAAGACTAATAATTACGCAGTATAATTAATCTATCTTTTTTCATATAATAAGACTTTTCTCCTCATTTTTTCAAAAGCTATTAGAGATATTGGAAATATCATTTCAGCATCTGATACACCTAATTAAACTGTACACTTGTCTACATGAATATTTGTTTTATGACTAATAATTACGCAGTAAAATTAAACTATATCTTTTTTCCAATATCATGACTTTCCTCTCATTTTCTCGAAAGCTATTAAAGATATTGTAAATATCATTTCAGCATCTGATACACCTAATTAAACTGTACAACTGTCTAAATGAATATTTGTTCTAAGACTAATAAATACGCAGTAAAATGAAACTATATTTTTTTTCCAATATCATGACTTTCCTCCTCATTTTCTTGAAAGCTATTAAAGATATTGGGAATATCATTTCAGCATCTGATATACCTAATTAAACTGTACAACTGTCTAATGAATTTTTTTTCTAAGACTAATAATTACGCAGTAAAATGAAACTATCTTTTTTCCAATAACATGAATTTCCTCCTAATTTTCTCGAAAGCTATTAGAGATATATAAAATATCATTGCCGCATCTGATACACCTAATTAAACTGTACCACTGTCTAAATGAATATTTGTTCTAAGACTAATAATTACGCAGTAAAATGAAACTATATCTTTTTTCCAATATCATGACTTTCCTCTTGATTTTCTCGAAAGCTATTAGATATATTGGAAATATCATTTCAGCATCTGATACACCTAATTAAACTGTGCAACTGTCTAAATGAATATTTGTTCTAACACAAATAATTACGCAGTAAAATTAAACTATCTTTTTTCCAATATCATGACTTTCCTCCTCATTTTCTCGAAAGTTATTAAAGATATTGGAAATATCATTTCAGCATCTGATACACCTAATTAAACTGTACAACTGTCTATATAAATATTTGTTCTAAGACTAATAATTACGCAGTATAATTAATCTATCTTTTTTCATATAATAAGACTTTTCTCCTCATTTTTTCAAAAGCTATTAGAGATATTGGAAATATCATTTCAGCATCTGATACACCTAATTAAACTGTACACTTGTCTACATGAATATTTGTTTTATGACTAATAATTACGCAGTAAAATTAAACTATATCTTTTTTCCAATATCATGACTTTCCTCTTCATTTTCTCGAAAGCTATTAAAGATATTGGAAATATCATTTCAGCATCTGATACACCTAATTAAACTGTACAACTGTCTAAATGAATATTTGTTCTAAGACTAATAAATACGCAGTAAAATGAAACTATATTTTTTTTCCAATATCATGACTTTCCTCCTCATTTTCTTGAAAGCTATTAAAGATATTGGGAATATCATTTCAGCATCTGATATACCTAATTAAACTGTACAACTGTCTAATGAATTTTTTTTCTAAGACTAATAATTACGCAGTAAAATGAAACTATCTATTTTTCCAATAACATGAATTTCCTCCTAATTTTCTCGAAAGCTATTAGAGATATATAAAATATCATTGCCGCATCTGATACACCTAATTAAACTGTACCACTGTCTAAATGAATATTTGTTCTAAGACTAATAATTACGCAGTAAAATGAAACTATATCTTTTTTCCAATATCATGACTTTCCTCTTGATTTTCTCGAAAGCTATTAGATATATTGGAAATATCATTTCAGCATCTGATACACCTAATTAAACTGTGCAACTGTCTCTATGAATATTTGTTCTAACACAAATAATTACGCAGTAAAATTAAACTATCTTTTTTCCAATAACATGAATTTCCTCCTCATTTTCTCGCAAGCTATTAAAGATATTGGAAATATCATTTCAGCATCTGATACACCTAATTAAACTGTACAACTGTATAAATGAATATTTGTTCTAGGACTAATAATTGCGCAGTAAAATGAAACTATATCTTTGTTCCATTATCATGACTTTCCTCCTCATTTTCTCGAAAGCTATTAAAGATATTGGAAATATCATTTCAGCATCTGATACACCTAATTAAATTGTACAACTGTCTAAATGAATATTTGTTCTAAGACTAATAATTACGCAGTAAAATTAAACTATTTCTTTTTTCCAATATCATGACTTTCCTCTACATTTTCTCGAAAGCTATTAAAGATATTGGAAATATCATTTCAGCATCTGATACACCTAATTAAACTGTGCAACTGTCTAAATGAATATTTGTTCTAACACTAATAATTACGCAGTAAAAGTAAACTATCTTTTTTCCAATAATATGAGTTTCCTCCTCATTTTCTCGAAAGCTATTAAAGATATTGGAAATATCATTACAGCATCTGAAACATCTAATTAAACTGTTCAACTGTCTAAATGAATATTTGTTTTAGGACTAATAATTACGCAGTAAAATGAAACTATATCTTTTTTCAAATATCATGACTTTCCTCCTCATTTTCTCGAAAGCTATCAAAAATATTGGAAATATCATTGCAGCATCTGATACATCTAATTAAACTGTACAACTGTCTAAATTAATATTAGTTCTAAGACTAATAATTACGCAGTAAAATGAAACTATCTTTTTTCCAATAACATGAATTTCCTCCTCATTTTCTCGAAAGCTATATGAGATATTTGAAATATCATTGCAGCATCTGATACACCTAATTAAAATGTACAACTGTCTAAATGAATATTTGTTCTAACACTAATAATTACGCAGTAAAATGAAACTATATCTTTTTTCCAATATCATGACTTTCCTCTTCATTTTCTCGAAAGCTATTAAAGATATTGGAAATATCATATCAGCATCTGATACACCTAATTAAACTGTGCAACTGTCTAAATGAATATGTGTTTTAACACTAATAATTACGCAGTAAAATTAAACTATCTTTTTTTCCAATAATATGACTTTCCTCCTCATTTTCTCGAAGCCTATTAGAGATATTGGAAATATCATTGCAGCATCTGATACACCTAATTAAACTGTACGACTGTCTAATTAATATTTGTTCTAGGACTAATAATTACGCAGTAAAATCAAACTATCTTTTTTCCAATATCATGACTTTCCTCCTCATTTTCTCGAAAGTTATTAAAGATATTGGAAATATCATTTCAGCATCTGATACACCTAATTAAACTGTACAACTGTCTATATAAATATTTGTTCTAAGACTAATAATTACGCAGTATAATTAATCTATCTTTTTTCATATAATAAGACTTTTCTCCTCATTTTTTCAAAAGCTATTAGAGATATTGGAAATATCATTTCAGCATCTGATACACCTAATTAAACTGTACACTTGTCTACATGAATATTTGTTTTATGACTAATAATTACGCAGTAAAATTAAACTATCTTTTTTCCAATATCATGACTTTCCTCTTCATTTTCTCGAAAGCTATTAAAGATATTGGAAATATCATTTCAGCATCTGATACACCTAATTAAACTGTACAACTGTCTAAATGAATATTTGTTCTAAGACTAATAAATACGCAGTAAAATGAAACTATATTTTTTTTCCAATATCATGACTTTCCTCCTCATTTTCTTGAAAGCTATTAAAGATATTGGGAATATCATTTCAGCATCTGATATACCTAATTAAACTGTACAACTGTCTAATGAATTTTTTTTCTAAGACTAATAATTACGCAGTAAAATGAAACTATCTTTTTTCCAATAACATGAATTTCCTCCTAATTTTCTCGAAAGCTATTAGAGATATTGAAAATATCATTGCCGCATCTGATACACCTAATTAAACTGTACCACTGTCTAAATGAATATTTGTTCTAAGACTAATAATTACGCAGTAAAATGAAACTATATCTTTTTTCCAATATCATGACTTTCCTCCTCATTTTCAGGGAAAGCTATTAGAGATATTGGAAATATCATATCAGCATCTGATACACCTAATTAAACTGTACAACAGTCTAAATGAATATTTGTTCTAAGACTATTAATTTCACAGTAAAATTAGACTATCTTTTTTCATATAATAAGATTTTCCTCCTCATTTTCTCGAAAGATATTAGAGATATTGGAAATATCATTTCAGCATGTGACACACCTAATTAAACTGTACAACAGTCTAAATTAATATTTGTTCTAAGACTAATAATTACGCAGTAAAATGAAACTATATCTTTTTTCCAATATCATGACTTTCCTCTTGATTTTCTCGAAAGCTATTAGATATATTGGAAATATCATTTCAGCATCTGATACACCTAATTAAACTGTGCAACTGTCTAAATGAATATTTGTTCTAACACTAATAATTACGCAGTAAAATTAAACTATCTTTTTTCCAATAACATGACTTTCCTCCTCATTTTCTCGCAAGCTATTAAAGATATTGGAAATATCATTTCAGCATCTGATACACCTAATTAAACTGTACAACTGTATAAATGAATATTTGTTCTAGGACTAATAATTACGCAGTAAAATGAAACTATATCTTTGTTCCATTATCATGACTTTCCTCCTCATTTTCTCGAAAGCTATTAAAGATATTGGAAATATCATTTCAGCATCTGATGCACCTAATTAAATTGTACAACTGTCTAAATGAATATTTGTTCTAAGACTAATAATTATGCAGTAAAATTAAACTATTTCTTTTTTCCAATATCATGACTTTCCTCTACATTTTTTCGAAAGCTATTAAAGATATTGGAAATATCATTTCAGCATCTGATACACCTAATTAAACTGTGCAACTGTCTAAATGAATATTTGTTCTAACACTAATAATTACGCAGTAAAAGTAAACTATCTTTTTTCCAATAATATGAGTTTCCTCCTCATTTTCTCGAAAGCTATTAAAGATATTGGAAATATCATTACAGCATCTGAAACATCTAATTAAACTGTTCAACTGTCTAAATGAATATTTGTTTTAGGACTAATAATTACGCAGTAAAATGAAACTATATCTTTTTTCAAATATCATGACTTTCCTCCTCATTTTCTCGAAAGCTATCAAAAATATTGGAAATATCATTGCAGCATCTGATACATCTAATTAAACTGTACAACTGTCTAAATTAATATTTGTTCTAAGACTAATAATTACGCAGTAAAATGAAACTATCTTTTTTCCAATAACATGAATTTCCTCCTCATTTTCTCGAAAGCTATATGAGATATTTGAAATATCATTGCAGCATCTGATACACCTAATTAAAATGTACAACTGTCTAAATGAATATTTGTTCTAACACTAATAATTACGCAGTAAAATGAAACTATATCTTTTTTCGAATATCATGACTTTCCTCTTCATTTTCTCGAAAGCTATTAAAGATATTGGAAATATCATATCAGCATCTGATACACCTAATTAAACTGTGCAACTGTCTAAATGAATATGTGTTTTAACACTAATAATTACGCAGTAAAATTAAACTATCTTTTTTTCCAATAATATGATTTTCCTCCTCATTTTCTCGAAGCCTATTAGAGATATTGGAAATATCATTGCAGCATCTGATACACCTAATTAAACTGTACGACTGTCTAATTAATATTTGTTCTAGGACTAATAATTACGCAGTAAAATCAAACTATCTTTTTTCCAATATCATGACTTTCCTCCTCATTTTCTCGAAAGTTATTAAAGATATTGGAAATATCATTTCAGCATCTGATACACCTAATTAAACTGTACAACTGTCTATATAAATATTTGTTCTAAGACTAATAATTACGCAGTATAATTAATCTATCTTTTTTCATATAATAAGACTTTTCTCCTCATTTTTTCAAAAGCTATTAGAGATATTGGAAATATCATTTCAGCATCTGATACACCTAATTAAACTGTACACTTGTCTACATGAATATTTGTTTTATGACTAATAATTACGCAGTAAAATTAAACTATATCTTTTTTCCAATATCATGACTTTCCTCTTCATTTTCTCGAAAGCTATTAAAGATATTGGAAATATCATTGCAGCATCTGATACACCTAATTAAACTGTACAACTGTCTAAATGAATATTTGTTCTAACACTAATAATTACGCAGTAAAATGAAACTATATCTTTTTTCCAATATCATGACTTTCCTCTTCATTTTCTCGAAAGCTATTAAAGATATTGGAAATATCATATCAGCATCTGATACACCTAATTAAACTGTGCAACTGTCTAAATGAATATGTGTTTTAACACTAATAATTACGCAGTAAAATTAAACTATCTTTTTTTCCAATAATATGACTTTCCTCCTCATTTTCTCGAAGCCTATTAGAGATATTGGAAATATCATTGCAGCATCTGATACACCTAATTAAACTGTACGACTGTCTAATTAATATTTGTTCTAGGACTAATAATTACGCAGTAAAATCAAACTATCTTTTTTCCAATATCATGACTTTCCTCCTCATTTTCTCGAAAGTTATTAAAGATATTGGAAATATCATTTCAGCATCTGATACACCTAATTAAACTGTACAACTGTCTATATAAATATTTGTTCTAAGACTAATAATTACGCAGTATAATTAATCTATCTTTTTTCATATAATAAGACTTTTCTCCTCATTTTTTCAAAAGCTATTAGAGATATTGGAAATATCATTTCAGCATCTGATACACCTAATTAAACTGTACACTTGTCTACATGAATATTTGTTTTATGACTAATAATTACGCAGTAAAATTAAACTATATCTTTTTTCCAATATCATGACTTTCCTCTTCATTTTCTCGAAAGCTATTAAAGATATTGGAAATATCATTTCAGCATCTGATACACCTAATTAAACTGTACAACTGTCTAAATGAATATTTGTTCTAAGACTAATAAATACGCAGTAAAATGAAACTATATTTTTTTTCCAATATCATGACTTTCCTCCTCATTTTCTTGAAAGCTATTAAAGATATTGGGAATATCATTTCAGCATCTGATATACCTAATTAAACTGTACAACTGTCTAATGAATTTTTTTTCTAAGACTAATAATTACGCAGTAAAATGAAACTATCTTTTTTCCAATAACATGAATTTCCTCCTAATTTTCTCGAAAGCTATTAGAGATATATAAAATATCATTGCCGCATCTGATACACCTAATTAAACTGTACCACTGTCTAAATGAATATTTGTTCTAAGACTAATAATTACGCAGTAAAATGAAACTATATCTTTTTTCCAATATCATGACTTTCCTCTTGATTTTCTCGAAAGCTATTAGATATATTGGAAATATCATTTCAGCATCTGATACACCTAATTAAACTGTGCAACTGTCTAAATGAATATTTGTTCTAACACAAATAATTACGCAGTAAAATTAAACTATCTTTTTTCCAATATCATGACTTTCCTCCTCATTTTCTCGAAAGTTATTAAAGATATTGGAAATATCATTTCAGCATCTGATACACCTAATTAAACTGTACAACTGTCTATATAAATATTTGTTCTAAGACTAATAATTACGCAGTATAATTAATCTATCTTTTTTCATATAATAAGACTTTTCTCCTCATTTTTTCAAAAGCTATTAGAGATATTGGAAATATCATTTCAGCATCTGATACACCTAATTAAACTGTACACTTGTCTACATGAATATTTGTTTTATGACTAATAATTACGCAGTAAAATTAAACTATATCTTTTTTCCAATATCATGACTTTCCTCTTCATTTTCTCGAAAGCTATTAAAGATATTGGAAATATCATTTCAGCATCTGATACACCTAATTAAACTGTACAACTGTCTAAATGAATATTTGTTCTAAGACTAATAAATACGCAGTAAAATGAAACTATATTTTTTTTCCAATATCATGACTTTCCTCCTCATTTTCTTGAAAGCTATTAAAGATATTGGGAATATCATTTCAGCATCTGATATACCTAATTAAACTGTACAACTGTCTAATGAATTTTTTTTCTAAGACTAATAATTACGCAGTAAAATGAAACTATCTTTTTTCCAATAACATGAATTTCCTCCTAATTTTCTCGAAAGCTATTAGAGATATATAAAATATCATTGCCGCATCTGATACACCTAATTAAACTGTACCACTGTCTAAATGAATATTTGTTCTAAGACTAATAATTACGCAGTAAAATGAAACTATATCTTTTTTCCAATATCATGACTTTCCTCTTGATTTTCTCGAAAGCTATTAGATATATTGGAAATATCATTTCAGCATCTGATACACCTAATTAAACTGTGCAACTGTCTAAATGAATATTTGTTCTAACACAAATAATTACGCAGTAAAATTAAACTATCTTTTTTCCAATAACATGAATTTCCTCCTCATTTTCTCGCAAGCTATTAAAGATATTGGAAATATCATTTCAGCATCTGATACACCTAATTAAACTGTACAACTGTATAAATGAATATTTGTTCTAGGACTAATAATTACGCAGTAAAATGAAACTATATCTTTGTTCCATTATCATGACTTTCCTCCTCATTTTCTCGAAAGCTATTAAAGATATTGGAAATATCATTTCAGCATCTGATACACCTAATTAAATTGTACAACTGTCTAAATGAATATTTGTTCTAAGACTAATAATTACGCAGTAAAATTAAACTATTTCTTTTTTCCAATATCATGACTTTCCTCTACATTTTCTCGAAAGCTATTAAAGATATTGGAAATATCATTTCAGCATCTGATACACCTAATTAAACTGTGCAACTGTCTAAATGAATATTTGTTCTAACACTAATAATTACGCAGTAAAAGTAAACTATCTTTTTTCCAATAATATGAGTTTCCTCCTCATTTTCTCGAAAGCTATTAAAGATATTGGAAATATCATTACAGCATCTGAAACATCTAATTAAACTGTTCAACTGTCTAAATGAATATTTGTTTTAGGACTAATAATTACGCAGTAAAATGAAACTATATCTTTTTTCAAATATCATGACTTTCCTCCTCATTTTCTCGAAAGCTATCAAAAATATTGGAAATATCATTGCAGCATCTGATACATCTATTAAACTGTACAACTGTCTAAATTAATATTAGTTCTAAGACTAATAATTACGCAGTAAAATGAAACTATCTTTTTTCCAATAACATGAATTTCCTCCTCATTTTCTCGAAAGCTATATGAGATATTTGAAATATCATTGCAGCATCTGATACACCTAATTAAAATGTACAACTGTCTAAATGAATATTTGTTCTAACACTAATAATTACGCAGTAAAATGAAACTATATCTTTTTTCCAATATCATGACTTTCCTCTTCATTTTCTCGAAAGCTATTAAAGATATTGGAAATATCATATCAGCATCTGATACACCTAATTAAACTGTGCAACTGTCTAAATGAATATGTGTTTTAACACTAATAATTACGCAGTAAAATTAAACTATCTTTTTTTCCAATAATATGACTTTCCTCCTCATTTTCTCGAAGCCTATTAGAGATATTGGAAATATCATTGCAGCATCTGATACACCTAATTAAACTGTACGACTGTCTAATTAATATTTGTTCTAGGACTAATAATTACGCAGTAAAATCAAACTATCTTTTTTCCAATATCATGACTTTCCTCCTCATTTTCTCGAAAGTTATTAAAGATATTGGAAATATCATTTCAGCATCTGATACACCTAATTAAACTGTACAACTGTCTATATAAATATTTGTTCTAAGACTAATAATTACGCATTATAATTAATCTATCTTTTTTCATATAATAAGACTTTTCTCCTCATTTTTTCAAAAGCTATTAGAGATATTGGAAATATCATTTCAGCATCTGATACACCTAATTAAACTGTACACTTGTCTACATGAATATTTGTTTTATGACTAATAATTACGCAGTAAAATTAAACTATCTTTTTTCCAATAACATGAATTTCCTCTTCATTTTCTCGAAAGCTATTAAAGATATTGGAAATATCATTTCAGCATCTGATACACCTAATTAAACTGTACAACTGTCTAAATGAATATTTGTTCTAAGACTAATAAATACGCAGTAAAATGAAACTATATTTTTTTTCCAATATCATGACTTTCCTCCTCATTTTCTTGAAAGCTATTAAAGATATTGGGAATATCATTTCAGCATCTGATATACCTAATTAAACTGTACAACTGTCTAATGAATTTTTTTTCTAAGACTAATAATTACGCAGTAAAATGAAACTATCTTTTTTCCAATAACATGAATTTCCTCCTAATTTTCTCGAAAGCTATTAGAGATATTGAAAATATCATTGCCGCATCTGATACACCTAATTAAACTGTACCACTGTCTAAATGAATATTTGTTCTAAGACTAATAATTACGCAGTAAAATGAAACTATATCTTTTTTCCAATATCATGACTTTCCTCCTCATTTTCAGGGAAAGCTATTAGAGATATTGGAAATATCATATCAGCATCTGATACACCTAATTAAACTGTACAACAGTCTAAATGAATATTTGTTCTAAGACTATTAATTTCACAGTAAAATTAGACTATCTTTTTTCATATAATAAGATTTTCCTCCTCATTTTCTCGAAAGATATTAGAGATATTGGAAATATCATTTCAGCATGTGACACACCTAATTAAACTGTACAATTGTCTAAATTAATATTTGTTCTAAGACTAATTATTACGCAGTAAAATGAAACTATCTTTTTTCCAATAACATGACTTTCCTCTTCATTTTCTCGAAAGCT
>JAPQNM010000041.1:2264485-2279485 GCA_029783475.1 Metacarcinus magister | reverse complement strand
TCGTGGCTTACCGATTACAGATGAACTATTGTAGAAATTAGAGAGAGAGAGAGAGAGAGAGAGAGAGAGAGAGAGAGAGAGAGAGAGAGAGAGAGAGAGAGAGAGAGAGAGAGAGAGAGAGAGAGAGAGAGAGAGGACGCATTAGGCAAAAAGAAGAGGAAGAGGAAGAAGCTGTAGCTAAAGTAGAATGAAAATAATAGTTGAAATTTTGAAAAGAATTGTAGGAGGTTGAGAAATGTAATTGCAGGTAAAGTGTAAAATAACGTTGTAAAATAGTGTGTTAAAAGATTTGGAGATTGGATAAAGGAAATAGAAGTAAAAAAAGGATAAATGTATGCAATAGGAAAGTAAAATTGACGGTGTAGTAACTAAGTAAGAGGAAAAAAGGAAAAAGAAAAGTAGGCAGAGGGGAAAGAAGAAATAAAATCGTTAAGTTCAGTGCAAAACGGAAAAAAAGAAGAGAAAGAAGAGACGGTAAAATACGAAAAAAAAGAAGAAAGAAAAAAAAAGGGAAACTTTAATAAATATTGGCAAAAAAATAAATTGCAAATGGAAAGACTAATAAAATAAAATAAACCAAGAGAGATAGCAATGAGAAACCGAACATAAAAATAAAAACGAAAGGAGGAAAATGAAAAAAAAATGTATATAGGATCCTAAATTCGAGAAGGACCACAAAGTAAGCAAGTGAGGAAAGAAAGAAGGAAGGAAGGAACGAAGGAAGGAAGGAAGGAAGGAAGGAAGATAAAGAGGTGAAGAAATGAAGTGCTCAATGACAGGAAAGAAGACAGCCGAGGGAGACGAGTGGTGTTTAAAGATAGGAATCAGATTTTGTGGCTTAATGGAGTGGGTAGGCAAGGAGGAGGAGGAGGAGGAGGAGGAGAGGAGAGGGAAGAAAAAGGTGTGGGAAAAGAAAAAGAGGAGGAGGAGGGGAAGGAGAACGACGTTGACAAAGAAAAATTGTATTATCCATGAAAAGGAGAAGGAGTAGAACGATGAAAAGGAGATAAAAGAAAAAAGAGAAGGAAACAGGGAACTAGAGCAGAGAAGGAAGCCAGGCGAAGAGAAAGAGGGAAAGAGGATGACTAAAAGGGTGAGGGAAAGGAAGAGCCGGAAAATAGCGGAGGAAAGTAAGGGAAGTAGGGATGAGGGGAGAGTTGTGGAAATGTGAGGGGAGTGTGTCAACAGAAGGAAGTCTCACAGTCACGAACACTGGAGGGGAGAGAGAGAGAGAGAGAGAGAGAGAGAGAGAGAGAGAGAGAGAGAGAGAGAGAGAGAGAGAGAGAGAAAGAGAGAAAGAGAAAGAGTTAGGGTTTGTCATCAATACAGTGACAAGTAAAACAAAAAAAATTGAAAAAAATAATGAATGAAAAAGTGAACAAAATTTTCAGGACCGAATAAAAAAAAACCTTACTACACACACACACACACACACACACACACACACACACACACACACACACACACACACACACACACACACACACACACACACCGCAATCATCTTACCAAGTTTAAACCCGAGTATTATCACGAAGTTCTTGCTATCTTACCGATGAGAAATACTCCTTATCTCCATCCTTATCTTCCTTGCCTTTAGAATCATCCGCGGTGTAGCCCTTCAGTATTCATAGCATTATTACATTAACTCACGCTTCCGGGGGCGGTGTGGGGGGGGCGGAGGGGGCGGGGTGGGAATGGAGGTGGTGGTATGTCATTTCTGAAGGCTAGATTTTATGTCGTGGTAGTGGTGGTGGTGGTGGTGGTGGTGGTGGTGGTGGTGGTGGTGGTGGTGATTGTAGTTAAAAGTTTACTAGTATATCTATTTCACTGCTATTGGATATGTTAAACTATATATATGTTGTGAATTTTTTATAGTTTTATTTGTCTTCTGTTTTATCATGTTTTTTTTTATTCCTATATCGTGGTTCTGTTATTGTTCCGTGTATTGTCTTTGTCTTTGTTTTAAAGGTCAAAGTTTATGTGTTCTTATGCATATGAAAGTATGATTGCTTTGTCTTTTTTCCCTCTTTTTCATATCATCTCAAATATCATAGTTTAGTTCCTTCACCTAATATAGTTTTTTCCCTCTCTTTTTTTCGCTATCTTTTTCTTCCTCTTTTCTTTCTTCCTCCTCCTCCTCCTCCTCCTCCTCCTCCTCCTCCTCCTCCTCCTCCTCCTCCTCCTCCTCCTTCTCCTTCTTCTCCTCCATCACCTACTGCCTCTCCATTTGTTATATTATTGACAACACCATTTTTCCTTTTCACTTGCGATATATTATTATTGTCCCACATTTTCTCTCCTCGACTCCTCTCCTCCGTTATATTAATTGTCCTTCCTCTTCCTCTTTCTCTCTTCTTCCTTCTCTTCTTCCTCCTCCTCCTCCTCCTCCTCCTCCTCTCCTCCCCAAAACCTTCCCAATAGGAGTTATGGAGGTTTAGGAAGAGGAAAAAACTGCTACATAATAATACTTTCTTCCCATTAATCAATTATTCAGATCAACGCAGGTCACTCTAAGCCTTGAGAGAGAGAGAGAGAGAGAGGGAGAGAGAGAGAGAGAGAGAGAGAGAGAGAGGAGAGAATGAGAATTTCCTCCATCATTCCTTTCCTTATTACCTCAGTGTGTCTCTCCGGTGCCTCCACTCCTCCTCTCCTCCCTCCATTCATCGTCCTGCCGCTTATTGAGTCTTCCTCCTCCTCCTCTCCTTCCTCCTCCTCCTCCTCCTCCTCCTCCTCCTCCTCCTCCTCCTACTCCTCCTACTCCTTCTCTTCCTCCTCCTCTTCCACTTCCGCCTCCTCCTCTTCGTCTTAACCTCCTTACCCAGATATTAATTCCTAATCTGCACCACCACTCCTGACTCCTCCTCCTTCTCCTCATCTTTTAAGTAATTCCATTAACATCATATTCGTTTAAAAATATCATTCCGTCACGTATCTTGTGCATCAACTTCTTTTCCACTTCTTCGTTTTCTATTTGTATTTCCATGATTTTTGTAGAATTTGTTTATGTAATTAGTAGTGAGGCGCATCAATTTCCCGCTCTTCATTTGTTAACATGAGAGTGAGGCATGAAGGGCTGACGATGGCATTAAGTGGAATGTGGAATGTGGAATGACGTGACGGTGGAGTGTTTGTCCAAATGAATTGAAAAGTGATGCAATTATGATTTGATTCCAGTGTTAAAATGGCCTGTTGGGGAAGCGTTTACCTGCGTGGGTTAATTAAGATGAAAACAGGTATAGATTTCCTTTCCTCCCTTTCCTTACCTTCTCTAACCTTCCATTCTCTCCCTTTCTCTTCTCTCCCTTAACCTTTTTTACCTTATATGATGTCAATTGGTGAAAATAATAGTCAGGACAAAGCGATTACGTAGAATGTGTAATGCGTTGTAGTATATGTGTATGACAGATTAACTTGCACTGAAATATAGTTCAATTCATTCACAGATTATTTACTCATTCTTTCTCTCTCGTTCATGGATAGAAGTATTGTATATTTATTGGTTTGTTTGTTTTCATATGTTAGGTTTAGGAAAATAAACGAAAAGTGAGAAATCATTTTGACGTAGCATTTTCATTTTGCATTAAAATTATATAAAATAAAAGGGAGATTATGCATTTATTATCTTCAAAATAGTTCAGATAAATATAAAAAAGCATATTGGTACAAATAAACAAAGAAAAATAAGAAACTATGAGATTTGTGGTGATCAAAGAAACAGTTTTATGACACATTACTTCTCCAAAACAGTGAGAGTAATTAAAACATATTATAGATTTAAGTAGAATTTTTCAAGTTTAACAATTTTGGTTTTATAAAAGTTTCCCGTAGGACTGATAGTTAAGCAGTAAAATGATATAAAACTCACTTGAACCATTTTTAGGCCCCAAAAATAACAAAATCCGTAATGTTTTCTGTGGTTTCTTAAATTACTATGTTTTCTGATTCTTCTTAAATGTATTTTATAATATTTTGTTTCTTAATAATGTATAAAATTTCTAGTTCTTGATATATATATTTTTTAATAATTCAGATTTTTTGTGATTTTTTTCATTTTTTCTGCATATATTGATGATGAAAGTACTGTGGTAATGTTGAATTAGGTAGAAAAAAAAGATGATGTGATTTCATTCATTAATTATCTGTCGGGGAGTCGTATTAAAAAGTCAATCTCGTGAACAGAATAATAACAAAACAAGGAAGAGCAGTGATTGGAATGTCATGTCAGGTTATGTTATGTTATGTTATGTTATGTTATGTTATACTATGTTATGTTATGTTATATTGTATGGAATGTCAGCCTCACTATTATGATGCTGCAGGTAAAGGTAATATTTTGGGGTCGTGTTGCGGTGATGCATGTAATACTTTATGTAAGGGAAGAGTGATACAGAGGAACATGTAGGTGTGTGTGTGTGTGTGTGTGTGTGTGTGTGTGTGTGTGTGTGTGTGTGTGTGTGTGTGTGTGTCTGTGTGTGTGTGTGTGTGTGTGAGAGAGAGAGAGAGAGAGAGAGAGAGAGAAATGTTGCAGCTGAACAATAAATCGCCTTCACGCCTCCTTTCTCCCTCCTCCTCCTCCTCCTCTTCCTCCTCCTCCTCCTCCTCCTCCTCCTCCTCCTCCTCCTCCTCCTCCTCCTCCTCCTCCTCCTCCTCCTCCTCTTCCTCCTCCTCCTCCTGACGTCAAGGTTACCCGTGGGACGTTGTGAGGGAAACTACGTGTGTGTGTGTGTGTGTGTGTGTGTGTGTGTGTGTGTGTGTGTGTGTGTGTGTGTGTATGTGTATGTGTATGTATATATGTGTGTGTGTGTACGTGTGTGTGTTTGTGTAGGAATACTAATAGTAGTAAAAAGTAGTGAAGGAAATTATACCAGAAGTGGTAGTTTCTTTCCTTCCTTCTATCTATCCTTCCTTCCTCCTTCCCTTTCTTGCAATCATAAGATCCTTGAGAGTTCCTAAGATGCTCTGCTAAGGATCCTCTTCCTGAAGGACGCCCAATTTGCTTAACGAGCTGTGGCTTTGATATCCTCAGGGGAAAACGACCTCTGCTGTTTAATTAAAGACGAAGTGGCGAGAAAGTCTTCACCCACAGCGGTATTTGGCTCTAACTTTGATGTTCGCTTGTTAACCAGACGTAGGAGGATTGCTAAGGATGAAGAAGGATGGAAGGATAGAAGGATGGAAGGATGGTAGGTTAGAAAGGCCTAGAGAAGAAAGGAAGGAAGGATGAAAGGTGGAGGAAATGTAAGAAGGAATTAAGGAAGGTAGAAAGTTTTGAAGAGTAGATGTTAGGAAATGATAAGGAAGTGCAGGATAAGTGGAGGGAATGATAGAAGAAATGGAGGAAGTAATGATAGAAGGAAGGAAGAAAGGAATTGGTGTATGGAGAATGGATGAAAAGAATGAATAAAGAATAAGTGAATGAATAGATTGATAATGGATAGATATAAAGTGATAAAGAAAGGAAGAATGGCATGAATGAAGAAAGAAAGAAATGTATAACTCTCGTAGTGTTTCATATATGGGAAGTCAGATATGTATAATGTATTTCTCTCTCTCTCTCTCTCTCTCTCTCTCTCTCTCTCTCTCTCTCTCTCTCTCTCTCTCTCTCTCTCTCTCTCTCTCTCTCTCTCTCGCAATGAAACGAGACTTTTATGCTTTCTTAATGGTGGTACATTTTTCTCTCTTTTTTTAAGTATTTTTTTCCTCCTTGACTTGAGTGTGTTTGTGTTGTTTGTGTTTCCAGGGAATGTTTTGCATCTTCTTTAGTGGGAGTATTTGCGTGGGAGGAGGGGGAGGAGGGGGAGGAGGAGGAGGAGGAGGAGGAGGAGGAGGAGGAGTATCGTGTTCTCTTAGTGTTACATGAAAGATACATTCGTGTGTTTGATTGTAACCTTGAAGTGTATGTTTCCTCGCACGCTCTTTTTTTATTTCTTTTATTTTCAAGGAATTCTGGGGCAAGGCAAGGGATGAATAAAACATAACGTGCTTAATACAATAAAAAATAAAGTAAAGTACCACTGCGCAAGAACCGTGAAGAGGTGAAGGATCTGAACTCTTCTTGTGTATTGATGCTTTAAGTATGAAGGCGACTGAGTGCTCTTGACACTTATACATCAAAACTGAAAGGAATTTGTAGATATTTTCATCCACGTTTTATTTGAAAAAGTATTGAGGGGAGTACGATAACGGGACTTGGAAAAAATAGATAGTGATAAAAAAAGGAATTTGTTTGATAAGGATGGTTAGTATAAAGGGATGTGACTGGATTTATATATTATTGTTTCAGTTATTATTGTTATTGTTTTTTGTCGCTGGTATATAGTTGATCGTCAAAGAAAGAAAAAAGTGGGCGGTGTGGATGTTTATTTTGAAACACTACACTCACCTTTTATGCAAGTTTGATGAAAATGAAAAATATGAAAGAAATATTTATAGATGCAAAGTGAAAAAGCTTGAACAAATCTGGTGATGGAGGAAGCGTAGGTGACTTCAAAGTTAATCTTGACTCTGGTGTAAAAAGAGAAAGTCAAAAGAACCGCTTCGTTATCACTCGAATTTGATTTCCATTTTAATGTTCTCTGCATATCAAGAGTGCCTTTCCAGAGACAATATTTAACACTATGTCTTTCTTTTTAGTTCTTTTCAAAGGTAGCAAAAGTTGGTATTCTATCTCGACCCGTTGCAAAGGTAAAAATACTGATTGAGTGAGTGATAAGAGTGAGTGAGTGATAGAGTGAGTAAGGAAGGCAAGAATACATGATGGAAGGAAGAGAAAGATTTAGTGAGAGACACACAAAACGAAAATGAAAAAAAAAAAAAGAAGACAGAAATACAGAGGAAAACATTGATTACTTAAAAATAAATGGAAAGATAAAAATCATTAAAAAAACAAAAAAAAAACAAAAACAATGACAAACTTTACATAAACACTCATTCACCCAACATAACCATCCAACCAGAAATTCACATACACACAAACATACCATTACCACCACATACAACATAATTTTCTCCTCGCCATCACGATAATATTTCTCAGACTCCTACGTGTATTGGTCTTACATATATTACGAAGATATCACACTGTCCTTTGTGGCTATTGGGGAAGGTTAATTCCATCGCTATTGATAAGGGAGATTCCTTAGCATCGATATGAGGTTATTGGGTATTGGATTCCCTTCCCATACCTCAGCACAGATGTAGGTAAGGAAATATCTCATACACACACCTATATAGTTTTCGCCCAATGTATTTGATGGGGTTACATTATTATTATTATTATTATTTCAGTTGTTTGTGTCACCGCCATTCCAAGTCTCAGAGCAGAGGACCAGATGTTGAAGGAAAGGTAAGGGCGTCTCTGGTCCTCCCTCTTCCTCCTCCTCCTCGTCCCGGTCACATTTCCACGTGTCTGCTGCGGCGAGATACCATCAGTGCATTTTCCCTCAAGATAATTACATGTCACGGAAGGATATTAGCTCTTGGCTCGCCGGTCCTCTCAGGGGGAGAAAAGAGGCATCCAAAAGTTTTTTCTTTTCATCTGGTTTGATGTGTTTTTTTCCTTTTCTTCATTTTTGTTTATGTAAAGGGAAGGCTGTGTTAATATTAGTGAAGGTTGTATATATGTGGATGTTTTTTATGTTTAGTTTTTTTATTTATTGTGTATTATACGTGAATAAATGTATTGTGGTTTGTTTTGTTTGATTTTTTCCTTATGTATGAGTGTCTTCTCTCGTGTATTGGTTTATTTAATGTATTGAAAGGTATTTCGTAATATTTTTTTTCAATTTATTTCTGTTTTTTATTAATATATTTTTTTTATTATGTCGTTGTCTCATCTTTATTTCGTATAATTTCAAACCAAGACATGAAGCATCAATTGTATTTTCTACTTAATGTGTATTTTCACGTTATTTTCTCTTCTTTGACCTTTTAAAACACAATTTATATTCGTCTCTTTATTTCTCTTTCATCATCTTTCATCTTAAAAATATCTTATTCTCATATTTTTCTTCGATGTTATTATGTTTCTTTGGTCTCTGTTTCAGGCTTCTCCTCACTCACATTTTCTTTTAATTATTTTCTCTTCCTTTTACATCTTACAACTTTTTTTTCCTTGGTGCACGACATTTTATATTTTCCCTTTAACGTTATCTCTCCCAACATGGTTCTCTCAATTTTTTTTACCTTCCATTTTTATTTCTTACTGGTATTTCACTGCTTTCCTTCCGCGAACTTCCTTTACGACGCAGTTACGAACCCAGACACACGCACCAGAGGTCTCATTCCCCGACGGACAGGTGCAATGCGATCTGATTACCTGTATGCATTAGGCTTGAGAACTTTACCGGGTAGTTTAGAGTTGGCATCGAGGAAGGGGGTAAGATGCTGATATCAGGGGATGCTGGAGGCGTTCAGAGCATCTCAAAGGAAGGGAAGTTAGATTGGAACTCGTGTGTGAGAAATCATTAATACTTCTTTCAGCTTTTTTTTTATTTATTTATTCAGAAAATATTAATAAATCCGTACACTAATGTCAGTTTGATATATTCAGTAAGTTTTTTTTTCAACTTCAAGATTAGTTTTCCTTTAGCATTATGTATGTATTTTGTCTTTAGTCTTAAGGAAACGTGATACTTTTTTACTACTTCTAGGGATTAGTGGAAACGAGGTCATTCCCGTGATTAATTGACCTCTATTTCTGTCACGGAGGGTCAGGGTGCCGGAAGCCCTAGATTAGCGAGGTGGTGGGGTAAGGGATTCTTGCCGGTCGAGCTGCCGAGAAGTTGTAAGCGTTGAAAGGAAGTTAAGTAGGCTTCAAGTAATGATGATAAAGTAATTTGGTGACACATGAAAGGACGTTTTCTGGTTTTATTTAATTATTATTTTATCTATACATTATTTTAGGCTTATGTATCTGCTTTCTGTTTCCATTGTGTGGTGTTTTATAAGAGAAAGGGAAAGAGAAAAAGAGAGAGAAAGAAAAAGAAAAAGAGAGAAAACACATACAAACTGTTGAAAGCTTTATTAAAGTCTACGGTTATGTCTTTCCATATTTCACTTACACTCACTACTTTGTATGTATGGAGGCAGTGGGACGTGTTCACTTCAGTATTTATAGAAACTCCAGTCTCCTATGCATCCTGATAGACAAACTCACACGCAGCTTTCCACCATAACTCATTCTTTGTAAAATAGATAACGATACAGAGGCGTGACTTACAACCTGAGGAATGAGAGATGGGTGCAAGGGAGAAATCGCTTACTCGTTCCTGCGTTGTAAATTCTCGCTATAGTTCTGTGTTATCCGCGCCACGAAACACCCAAAACCTCATCCCCTTCCTTGGCTATTCCCAGTCATCGTGGGTCGGTCGTGGAGCTGCCATTGTGCTCGTAGGAAAGATTTATAGACGTCTTCCTCTTGCCATTTGGGCCCCGCGTAGCCAACTTATTTTAATCTGTATCATCTAGAAAGTTTGTTTTTCTTGTTGGTTGTGCTATTTGTGTCCATTTGTTGTTCTGTTTAAAACTTTTATTTATGTATGTGGATGATTTATATTCTTTTTTTTATATATATCTTTGTTTGTGTCTATTGTTTGCATTGGTTAGTAGTGAGTTTATGACCAGGAAAAATAGATCCCTTAGGCCTCTTTGTAAGCCTGATATGAGGATGTACGACTAAAGGATAATATTCGAACCTATCTGGAAAACTTTTAAGCCAGAGCACAATAGAGTAATAATAACGTTTAATAGAGAGTAGTAACCCGTTTTTATCCGCCTCTTAGTGTTAAATTAGAAAGATATTATTCGTTAACTACCTCTTCTTTATTGTTAGTGATGTGGAAATGAGGCGCCTAATAGGTGTTTCTTGGTGATTGAGGAAAATGAGGGTAATAGAAAATGTTTTGTAAATCGTTCGTGAGAGTTGTCGCCGCTGTTTGAGGGAGTAAATTGGAAGCGGTTTTGAAATACAACCTTATCACGACTTACGACATCCCACTCATCTAGCTCAGAGCAACACTATGTTTTCTCAGGTCGTCTCTGTACACACACACACACACACACACACACACACACACACACACACACACACACACACACACACACACACACATGGATCGTTGCCACTTGCCAGCAACTGTGAGAAAATGTTTTAAAGCCGCATTTTCGTGTAGTCTTTGTGTTTGGGCGCGTGTGTGTACTTTTACAGTGCTTCCACCCTCTTGCACTCCACAAACCTACCAGCAGAGGCGTGCGGTGGCGGGGTGGATGGGTGGGTGTGTGGGTTGGTGGGTGGATGGAGGTGATGCGTTTGTACCTACCTTAACGCGTGAGGGTGAGGTGGAAGGGGGTTGAGGGGGTTAGTGGGAGGGAGGAGGTAGAAATTGGAAGGTACTGGAATAAGAGGAATGCTTGCTGGGTGTACTGAATGTTGGATTGTGGATGAGATGCAATGCGATGGATGAGTTTTGTCTGAGTTGAGGGAAGGAGAGTTGAGATAATTTTAGTAGATAGGATAGAAGAAAAGACTTAGGTGTAGAGGAGAGAAGGAAGAATAGAAATAACAGGAAGTAAAGCAGTAGAATAATAGAAGGAGAAAGGAGTAACACAAAAATAATATCAGGAAGAAAATGAATAAGCATGTACGTGGAGGATGAAAGAGTAGGGAAGAGGAAAAAGAAGAGAAGGAGAAAACAAAAGTGGAGGAGGAAGAGGAGGAAGAGGAGGAGGAAGGGATGTTGTAAAGTGCTCATTATCTTACCTGAAGACATCCTGAGGCGGCTCCTTCTTTGTGTGTGTGGGCGTGAGAGGCTTGGCGTTGTATTTTTTGTGGTAATGTGCTCATAGCCAACTAGTTACCAGGTGCTTTTCTTCCTTCTTTTTATCCACTGAAGCATTATTTAGGGAGGAGACAAGTGCACCTTCCTTAACGACCCTCTGATGGTTAACAAGCTGCTTATCTTCCCCTGCCATTAGTGTGGTGTTTTTTTTTCTTCTTTTTCTTCTTCACTGTTCTGTTCTTTGTTCGTGGCTAATTTACGTTAAGCTTAATACCGTAAAATAGCGTCCATGGCAAAGAAAGAAGCATACAAGGTCGTTATTAGCATGAACATGATATACACGAAAGAGCATTAACCTCATTCCAGCATGTCACATTTTTCTCTTCAGGTTTTCTTTGTCTATATTCATTACCTTTTATTGTACTGTGTTACGATTCCATTTTCTTATATAATCTGTATTGCCTTTTGACAGCTTAGAGTCGTATCCTGTAACAAGTAACTAATTTGGTTGTTAACTTCAAAGGCATTTTCGTTCCGTTGCGACACCTGCTTTTCATTAATACCTTCCTAACGAGCAGCCACCAACGCATTACCTTGTTTATCCCCTTCCTCTTCCTGGTAACCTGTTTACTAGGGCTCCGGTAGTTTTCTGGGCCTTGCAAAATTACTATATTTGGATAATTAGATCCTTAAAGCTGTCGGCTCCTTGTGGCAGACTCCCTCCCAACCCTCCCAACCTCCTTCCCTCCCTCGCTCCCTTTTGACCTCCTCTGCACACACTCCTTCCCTGAAACTGCGTCTTCCAATAAGGTTACATATTCCAGCTTGATAGAGTCCTCACCTCCCTTTTAATATTACCTCATGATACTCCGTCTGTTTTCCTTTTTGTTTCCTTGTCTGCACATTCATTTGTATTATTTAACTTTCTGTCTCCTGCAGCAACGGTTTCCTCCTCCCCTTTACCCTCAAAGCACTTATTTCCTTCCACTGTGGCTTCCTGACTCACCACAGACTTGGCAATACCCTTAGGCTGCCTGCATCAGTTTTATGGAAGGTTCAGTTTAGAGTGGAGGGTCTCTCTCTCTCTCTCTCTCTCTCTCTCTCTCTCTCTCTCTCTCTCTCTCTCTCTCTCTCTCTCTCTCTCTCTCTCTCTCTCTCTCTCTCTCAAAATGTAGTAGAGATAGGCGCAGACAGATGCCTCACGAGCGGGATTTGCGTGGGTACAGGGGAAGGTATTTTAATCTGCCTGGGATACCGTTTCCACAGCGTACAGGGAAGCGTGGACATGTTTGCAAAAAGATGGAGTGGATGGTGGTGGTGGTGGTGGTGGTGGTGGTGGTGGTGGTGGTGGTGGTGGTGGTGGTGGTGGTGGTCCGGGATAGATTGATGACTGGGAGCATCAAATGATTCCACTCGTTTTCTACTCCACAAATAGTACGCCATTTTGGTATCCTTGGTTCGTTAGTAGTTTTTGTTTGCACTTACTATATATATTCTTTTGTTTTCTATGTCTATCCTTTATCCGTATTTCCATCCCACATTTTTATTCGTCGTGAGTATCAGTGTTACCATGCCTCGCTGGGCCTGTGTACCTTACCGAAACCAGTATAGCCAGAACAAAAAGGAATGTCGAGTGGATGGATGTATATAACGCAAGGGAGAATATATTTTGAACCGAACGTTGAGAAGGGGAGAAGAAAATTGCTTGCAGGATTTACAAGAGTTGGCGTTCCCTTGAGCAGATGAAAACGTCAAAGAGCATGAAAAACGAGTTGTAACTGAGAAGCCGCCAGAAAGGGTTGTCGTGTTCCTCGGAATGACCCAACCAAGGGGCGCCGCTACTCCCTGAAGGAATTGTGTCGTGGAGTGTGTACTGGAGTGGCTGTTGGTGTCCCCGCCAGCCTGGGTCACGATGGCGCCAGGGGACACTGAGGGGGGACGCCGACCAATGGGAAACGTTAATGTCTTGTTTGTATATCTATCCTTTTTATTTATACCGTTTTGTTTTTGTTTATTCTTATATATTTTTTTTACCTTACTACTTTATTTTGATTATTTTTATTTATATTGTGGTTTGTTTGTCTTTTTTTCTTATATATTTTCTCTCACTACTTTTAATATCTTCCTCTATTTCATATCTGTGGTTTGTTATCATTTATTCTTTAAAAAAAAATTTCACCACCACCTTATTTCATTCTCTGGTTCTAAGTTTTTTCTTCATTCTTTTCCACACCACGTCAACCCGAATGGTCTTTCATCGTCTATATTACGTTCATCTCTATAGAAGGCACGTGTTAGGCCTCTGATTATGTATATATATTCCACCTCATATCTTACGCTCAGGGAACTATACCTAACAACAACATACAAGGGCTTAGCGATGCTGTAAATCTGTTACGGGTCACAATTCTTTCTTTTTTTTGTATCCTATACTAAGGTATTTGTTATTTATGATTAGATTTTTTTTTGTATGAGGATGTCTTAGGCCTAGAAACATCGTGTGGAGGCCTATTGGAGGAGGAGGAGAGAAAGGGAGACACACACAGAGAGAGAGAGAGAGAGAGAGAGAGAGAGAGAGAGAGAGAGAGAGAGAGAGAGAGAGAGAGAGAGAGAGAGAGAGAGAGAGAGAGAGAGAGAGAGAGAGAGAAACTATATCCCTGTCTCCATACACACACACAAACACACTTTCTTAATCCACCAGAGTTGGAAAAAACCCGGTTTTTTTTTATAAAAAACAACCCACTTTTTTTTGAGGGGGGTGGAGGGTTTATTGGGTTTTATTGTGTGTTTTGTTTATTCTTCATATTTATATGTAAATCAGTTCAAACAAGCATTTAAAAAGTAATCTAAAGTGAAATAAAAGGTTTGAATTGTTATCTGAAGTAGTGATGGAAATTCCGGCTCTTTTCAGGGAGCCGGTTCTTTCGTTCACGTTCACTCAACAGAACCGGTTCTTTCGGCTCCCAAACAGCTCTTTCGACTCTCAAATACTTTTTTTTAAAGTAGTTTGCGCACGCGCGCGCACACACACACACACACACACACACACACACAGACACACACACACACACACACACACACACACACACACACATACTATCAATCTTCTTTCCTTATCCTTTATATCAAAGTAACAACTAGAACATAAACAAATGAGACCATGAACTTAAGCTCAAGATTAAAAGAAAACCCGTTAGATGTTATTTATATAATTTATTTATTGTCTTTTTTATGTTAAATATATTTTTTTTAAATCCAAAAAAAACCCCACTTGGACCGGGTTTTTTTTAGTGTTTCTTTTGGGGGGTGGGTTTTTTCAATGGCAACCCTGTAATCCACTGAGTCGTAACCACATACTAAAACAATAACATACACACACCTAACAACCCTTCCCTTCAAACTCATTACTATTACCTTTAAAAGCGAACCCGAGGCGTAGAATTGTTCCTCATTATCACCCGCGCGTCGACCTGCAGCCATATCTTAGTTAAACTGGCACGTAAAGGGTCGCTCATCGGTGCTTCTAATCCTCCCAACGTAGGCTACATGAAGGTAGAAGACACATGTTAGTCTAGTGCTTACTTGACCCTTGGGAGTGGCGTAATACTTTTCTCATATCTTCCCTTTTTTTATTTACATTTCCTTTTTTTTATTTCCCTACCTTTCATTTTTTTATATTTCTGTCTTTTATTTCCGTCTTCTTTTTTCTTTATAGTGTCGTCCAGTATTTTTTTGTCTTCCGTCTACAATTGTTTTCCTTCTCCTCTTCTCAGTCCAGCTTCCTTTTCTTTCTCTTTGTCTTTTTTCCAATTTCATTTTATTATCTGACCTCTCTCTCTCTCTCTCTCTCTCTCTCTCTCTCTCTCTCTCTCTCTCTCTCTCTCTCTCTCTCTCTCTCTCTCTCTCTCTCTCTCTCTCTCTCTCTCTCTCTCAAGTCACAAGAAGATTAAAGGAGAGAGCTGTTTGACACATAGCTGTCTCCTTCATGACATAGTGTAGAGAAAGCGAGGACCACCAGTGAATTTTCAAGATTAGGGATTTTTAACATAGAATTTACGATCTGGATGCGCCGAGGAGAAGGAAGAGAAAAATTGGGATGAGATGAAATAGGAAAAAAATAGGATGGAATAGAGGAGGAGGAGGAGGAGGAGGAGGAGGAAGGTGAGAGAAATGGTTTGTCTTCCTCTTCCTTGCCGTCCGTCTTGCATAGTTGAAGATA
>JAPQNM010000041.1:2246985-2259485 GCA_029783475.1 Metacarcinus magister | reverse complement strand
CAATAACAAGAATCTCCTTCTCGCTTGTAAGTCAACCACGAGTGTGTATATTATGTTTGTCTTTCTGGTTTAAAAAATATCTGCAAGTATTTACAATGTCGTTCATCTCTCCTCCATTTTTTTTTTTTACATATATATGTCTTAGGATTCTAGTACTCGTTAGTTAGTTAGTCATTTGTTTTTTTTATTTTCCAGACTATTAAACAGTGCGGTGACAAATATTTCCAGTGATTTGCATTATTATCTTACAAGCTTGTGTAAAAATTGCGTACAAAGAGATTGCGTGTGTGTGTTTAGCGAGAGTGAGGGTTGTGCACGCTATTTACTCTCTCTCTCTCTCTCTCTCTCTCTCTCTCTCTCTCTCTCTCTCTCTCTCTCTCTCTCTCTCTCTCTCTCTCTCTCTCTCTCTCTCTCTCTCTCTCTCTCTCTCTCTCTCTCGTTTTCTTTCAGTGGTCCCTTGGCATTGGTGTTGTTTTGATTGTTTCAGCACAAGCCGTTCACACACACACACACACACACACACACACACGCACACACACGCACATGTGTACACTTGTCCACGCACATACGTACATACACTGCTCACTACCCTCCTGGTTTGAGTTAATTAAGGATGTTAACATGACGTGTGTGTGTGTGTGTGTGTGTGTGTGTGTGTGTGTGTGTTGTGCTTATAGATAAATAGATAGATAGATGGAGAAAAGCATTTTAACATAACTCCTAACTCTCTCTCTCTCTCTCTCTCTCTCTCTCTCTCTCTCTCTCTCTCTCTCTCTCTCTCTCTCTCTCTCTCTCTCTCTCTCTCTCTCTCTCTCTCTCTCTCTCTCTCTCTCTCTCCGCCATCACCATAAACCTTGCATTTCGTCTTTTATTTTCATCCATTAACCCACCTTTGATATCTTCCCCAACCCTGAAAAAAAACCCTTCCTCTTTGAGCTGGTAGACTGAGACGAAGGACTCCATAGGGCTTTGCAGGACTCCTAAGCACTCTGAATCCTTAAACCTCAGTGGAATCCTTGACTGCTGGGTAAAGGATAGGAAAATGTCTCTCTGAAGTGACTTATTTTTTGTGGATTATTTTTTGGAATTTCATGGTTGTTGAAATGGTTTGAGGAAATTGGTTTGTGATGCTTCGTTAGGTTTTGTCTTTTAGCATCGTGGTTTTTTTTGTGTGTTTTAGTTCCTCAAGGATGTTTCAATTTATACTTGGAAGGTCTGGTGAGTGGCGGTGAGTGAGTGAACGAGTGGTGAGTAGGAAAGGAGGGGTATTAGCTTGTATAACTCGTGTGTATATGTATGTATGTGTGTGTGTTCAGTATTAAATAGTTCCCCAACAAATTTGAGCTTAATGTTCACCGTTGGACATGCACTAGTTTTTTTTTTTATATATATATATATATATATCATTTACTTCCACCCACATTTGTTATACCATTCACACAATTCACACACAAACACAAAAGTTCTGATTTCCTCTCATTCTTTTTTTTATCTCTGACTGTAGAAATTCCACACTGATATTATTTTCACCGAATATCTGTGACTAAGTGTTTAATGCAAGAGTAATATTGCCTCTAATTTGCGTAATAAATCGTATGATAGAAATTGGATGCAAGTTAGTGATAGAGGCAAATCTCATTTTAGCGGCATTTTTTCCACTTAATGAGAGCGATGAATCTTTCTCTCATTGTCGCGTTGGCCGTAATGAGTATATTAAATTGATTTATAGAAAGTCATTTTTTATAACTCTTTCTTTTTCCCCCATTTCGGATTCCACTATTCCGGTTGTATTTGTACTCCGGTAATACAGATTTATGTTGAGGTAATTTCAGTTTCCATTCAAACACAAGACTTAATCAATTCGTCCCATCGAGGAATATCAACCAAACACACGAATCATTTTAACTCACACAAACAACAGGAGATTCACTCTAATTTTTTTTTACACTCCTGAAGACGACGATGGCGAGGTTAGTACCAGTACGTCCCTCGATCTTAACTAACTATTTACATCACAACTCCCGCTTTGCTCCCTCAGCCAATAGACAACGCTACACTCTCGCTACGGATAGATAAACAGGGTAGAAAATCAAACACCAATTACCCACACGAGCTAAGATAAGAGAGGGTCGCTAAGGACTTGTTTGTGGTGGTCGCGTCGCCTTGCACGATGCTCTAAAGGAGAAAAAGTGTCTAGTTTCTGACCTACATTCTATACTGAAAAGGATTTGAGGGTGTTGCCGTGACTTCAGTATCTAAGGCATTTCCTGTTAGTGTCCAGCAATCACCAAGGTCTCACTATACACCGCGGCAGTTTGAAGGTCAGCACAGCGTTGAAGGTCACTGTAAGAGCGTTCATCACTACCGTGGGATGACACTTTGCTTGCTCTGTAATATATTCCCCCGATATGTTACAGCAGCGCAGCAAAATGTCATTCGTCTGTAAACAAATTTTTTTTTTTTTACAATAAACGTCTTCTTTGCACTCGGTTTTACGAAATATTGATGCAAATACAAAGAACAAGAAACTACAGAGAAGGATGGAGAGTATTTCCTCCCTTCATATATCTTCTTTTTACACTAACACAGTATTTTGAGGTCCTCCATCTGGCGGAGGAGGCCCAGCAGCAGTGTTTTGAGGTTGTGCACTACACTATCACGGGTGGAGGAGTCTGAGTGTCCAGAGCTCCGCCTTGAGCCCTGCGTCCCCCTTGAGCCTCGATGGACACACGCGGCAAATGCTTCAAACTAGGATGCAGTTTTTTTTTCACAATGGCATAAAAAAGTTGTTTTCTCGGCGAGATAAAAGCATCGGTAGTTGATTCATTAATACGGAGAGTCCTTTCATCCTCGCAGCAGCCAGCCGCGTAGGAGTGATGAAACTTCCTTTGAACTCCACAACAACACAAGGGATACAAATTTTCCTTGAACTCGCCAGCACATAAAACGCACTTCACACAAAGGATCGGCCGTGACGCCAAACCAACCGGAAAAAAAATTATCACAATCTTGCTCCTCGGTAGTCACTTATCGGAAAACATTGGAGCATTGTCTCAGTGTAGGACTAACTCCGCCGAAGTTCCCCCGCGGCTGGCAAGGCAGCTGATGCTTAATCAAAAGTTTGTGTTGTCTGAATAACTGTTTCAAAGCTGATACACCCGCAGGCATTTCTGCTGCGTCTTTGTGTTCCTTATTAAAACTATTCTCTCTTTTTCCCTCGGCGATCTGGGACTGACATGAAGGTGAGGAGACGGAGAGGGAGGCTGTGAAGGAGGCTGTGAGGGAGGCGTGAGGAGAGATGAGGAGTAGGATCACTGGTGAGAACAGCAAGTTGAGGCAGAGCAAGACGAAGAGGAGGAGAACGAGGATTGGCAGCAGGAGGGCGGGGGATGACCTAAGGCGTGGGCGGCGTCACGTGAACCAGCAGGAGCGACGCCCCGCCAGGTGGTCAGGGTGGATGTGGTCCTCGTAAGGCAGAGTCGACCTCAACTCATCTCGCACCTGTGGGAGGCACGGCTGGAGGGACGGGCGTACGTGGGATGGTGAAGGGATGGAAGGGATGGAAGGTGATGGCAGTGTGATGTGTGCTGGGGACGTATTGACGTTTTGGTGCAGTGGTGGGTGTAGTGGTTTGCAAAGGACGTGTTGTAATGTGTTGGTCAAAAACAATTGGTGGCAGCATTGGGATAAGTGATGCCATGGAACTCATGACGGTGAGAAAGGAAGTGATGGACACATCTGGACATTGAAAACCACCCAAAATACTACATGGATATTCAAAATCATATCAATTTACCGTGAATGATTCTTAAGTCCCAAACACACCTATCATTACGGTCTCATACCTGCTCCGCCCGCCGCAGCACCCTCAGGAAGTTGCCTCCAGCGAGCTTGCCCACGTCTTCGTCCGTCCAACCTGATTCCTGCAGCACCGCCGCCAGCAGCATCGGATACTTACTAACATCCTCCAATCCTACGGGCGTCCTGCGGGAGGAACAACAACAGAAACAAGTTAGGAGGCTCCAGAAGAGGGAGTTATAGAAAGAGGAAGGAAATGAGAGGGAAGGAGAAGGATGGAGGGAGTAGTGGTGGTGGTGGTGAACTGTTTGCCGGTGAAGGGTGAAAGGAAGGGGCCGACTAAAGAGACATAAAAGATGAATGTACTCATCAATAACAAAACAGGTGGGGTGGAAACTGTGTAACTTGCTGGTGTCGCTTTGGTGAAATAGTAAGCGAGGCGAGGCTGTCGAGCTGCCAGTCCAACGAGGCTCGGATGACAGTTTTAGATAAGGTGGAAAGGTGATAGACAGTAAACACATCTATCTATTCCCTTCTAGTTTTACTCTTTGTATCATTACTTATAGCTATGATAAAGAAAGGTAATAGTGATGACTTAGACAAGACATTAGTTATTTATCCTAAGTTACAGATGCAAATAGAGACCTCAAATGTACGGAAGCATTTTACTACATCTACCCCACTTTCCACTATAGCCTTTAACTCTTGACGGAAAATGGAATACATATTGTTTTGTTTCATTATCTGAATAAAAATACTGAACCAGTCACGAGTATTGAGGTCAAGTAGAGTCGTGCGCTCCCTGGTGAAGGAGTGATGGAGTAAAGGCAATACCGGACCCAATGGAAGGGAGATCGAGGGAATGAGTCAACAGATTTCCACGAATCGATGGGTAATCAAACACACTCACCTCCGCACAATGTAAACAAAGAGAGGAGGAGGAGGAGGAGGAGGAGGAGGAGAAGGAGGAGGAGGAGGAGGAGGAGGAGGAGGAGGAGGAGGCAGAGGACAGCCATTGACCTCCCTCCCGCACCAGTTCATTTCCAAGAGTTGCTGGTTATTTTTTCAGTGTGGGGAAAAAAAAATTAAAAGATAAATAGATATTAATGAAAAGTGTAGGATGTAAACGTACTTTCATGTTATTTTTTGGGGGGTGGGTTTTCTCTCTCATTTTCTCTCTCATTTTCTCTCTCTCTCTCTGTGGGAAGCCGTAAAAGCTGCTTCAGTTTTCTTTCCGCACTTTGAAGACATATAAGTTAAGAAATCTAACCCAGAGTCATGTTTGCACAAGTAATGAGGCGTTATCGCGTCTATAGCCCAACGTCCGGTAAATCCCCCAGAAAAATAGCCCAAAAATGAAGAGAAAATATTGGAAGTCAAAGTCAAATCAAAAGTTATGAAGGAAAATTGGTCTGAAATGATGGAAAGAGTGGAAGTTAAGGAGCCAAATCGCCCCAAGGGAAGTAGTACAGTAAAATATAAGAGTATTTGAAGCTATTTTATGGTGTTGATGATGTGGTGTTGGCGGTGGTGTTGGTGTTATCTGCGAGGTGTTTAAAGGGACTCGGATATGTGAAGGAGGTTGGTGTCTGCTGAGAGAAGAGACAGTGATTTGTGATTATCTTGATGCAGTGAAAGGAGAAAATTTACCGTCATCACATTTTTCACTGCACCTCCTCACACCACCACCACCACCACTACTATTACTCTTCCACTTCCTCTCTCCTGTTTATTACGTTCTCTTCCTCTATTCCTCTCTATGAAAGCTCCTCTCTCAATCACTCTACTTCTTTCATTATCCATCCTTTTCTCCTTCCCTTTATTCTCTTTCCATTGTTATTCATTCCTCCACTCTTCCATTACCTCCACATTCCACACACGCTTCCTCCACTTATCTCTTCCACTAACGTCCTTACTCTCCCTCTCTTGTCTAACTCCTACTTTACTGCTCTCTTCTCCCACTCCACCTCCCTCTGTAACTCCACGAAAATGAGTTACACTACCTCCTCCTCCTTCTCCTCCTCCTTCTCCTTCTCTTCTTCCTCCTCCTCCTCCTCCTCCTCTTCTTCCTTGGCCACCATCATCACCACCACAAAAAAGACCACAAATACCATTTACGATCTTCCTTCGACCATAAAGAAACACGATCCACATTCTTCCTCGTTTTTTGTTGCCCCTTAACCGTGTGTGTGTGTGTGTGTGTGTGTGTGTGTTTGTGTGTATCTGGGGGGGGGAGGGAGGAGACAAAAGAAGACGTGAAAGCGCATCATTTAGGTTTACATCTCACGCCAAACCATCACAACTACAATTTATCAAACGGTGCCATTAGAGAGAATGTCTGTTTGTTATTTTATTTTTTTCTTTGCATTATCATTTCACGTTTAAGTGTCGTGCGGCTTGAGCGGAATCTGTATGATGTCGTTGCGCAAAATGTGGCTCAGTAATTAGCGGGAATTGTCGTATGTGAAGGTTCCAGATTACCTCATTAAGAGCTGACGTGATTAATGGAGGGAGTTTGGCATTGTTGGTGTTGAAGAATTTGAGTGGTGATGTCTCTCTTACTTTGGTGCGTGTGTGCGTGTGTGTGTGTGTGTGTGTGATTGTGTTGTCCTTGTGTGTTTTTTTATTTCTCTTCCTTCATGTCTGTGGTATTGTTCCTGTGTCTGTGTATTTGTGTGTAAGTGCATGCGTGTGTAGGTTTGTAAGTGTATGTGTCTCCCTCTCACTCTCTCTCACACATATAAAACACCACGTATATGCATGAAGCAGCGTGAGCCTTTCCCCCAGAGACGCCCACCAGACCCCATTAAGTAACACAATAACAATGCATCGTGCGGCAAAAACCTCAACACAAGGCAACACTAATTAAGAGCCACTGACACACACTCCAGATTCACTTCATCACGAACAATTCAACGCTACGTGAGGTGGGGGAAGGTGTAATGGGCTGAGGTTAGGGTGAGGTTGGACTCTCTTCTCACCTCATTACCGGGGTTGTGGGTGAGGTGATTGCGTCTCCCCAAACAGAGGTTACACGTGTGAACAATAGTCGCTGATTAATACTGATGGGAAGGAAATTATCTCTATTGATAATGTGCATAATGGAGAAAATGTATGTGTGATTCAATGCACTTTACCTTAAAAGCACACACTATGGAAAGGAAATAGATAGATTGGTAGATAAAGGAGTGAATTAATGAATGAAAGAGAGACAGAGAAAGAGAGACAGAGACATAGAGAGAAAGAGAAAAATATATTCTTGCCTCCCGTTCTCTCAATTCCCGATAATAAAAGTGCCTCGGTCTCAGCTGCGAGCAATAAAGAGGATTTAGGATTTACCATTCTTTTGGCTCCCAGGACTGCCATCCCTTGCCAAGAGCTGGGAAATGCCTTTTTTGGAATGCACCAGCAACAGCCTCAACAACACAGCCTCGAGGGGGATGAACAAGGCTTTTCGATGCCTCGTTTGCCTCACTGCTTGTTAGTTTGGCAATAGTTCATTATTTTGAGTCTTGGTCGCTGGTTTGTGAAAATTCGAGGTTTGTGTGATTGTGTGAATGTTTGACTGTGGTTTTTTTTTCGTTATATATATACTTTTTTTTATTCTATTCACGGTGCAAGAACCATAATTTTTTTTGTGTGTGTTCTTTTACGTCACATCAACGTAAAAAACACCTGCCAAAGAAACGTGTTTTTTTCCCCTTCAAGCAAGATTTCTTTATGGAAGTTTTAACATTTTCCGAACTTTATGGACCATTTCGAGTTTTTGTCAGCCATCTTGAGTTTGAGTGCCACCTCAGACACCAGCATCACACCTTGCATCATCGAGTCGTATCGCTGGCATCTTACCACCTCCAATCGCCTCTCCACTTTGAAAGAGACAAACGAGAGCCACTTTGAGTCCCTCCCAGCTATGTTTCCCTCCGCCTGTGATCTGTCTCCGGCCTGTCAGGTATCCATTAGGTAACGTACAGCCGTGAATAAGCGAAAACAAGGAAACGAAAGACATGTCGAAGCAAAACTCACACAACACCACCACTAGGAACACCAAAATAATAATGTTCATCAATGGGTTTTTTTTTAGCAAAGATTATGTTTATTTTCCATGCATTGACGTTTATTATGATGAGTGATGTATGTTATTATTATTCTTTCCTCAAAAACAACACCAAAAAAAAGAGAGAAAGAAGGATAATAGTGCTTATTATAATTATTGTTTTTTAATAGATCGAGAGAAATTAGATCAAACGACTTATTTAACCAGAAAACGCTGAAAATATATAAAAAAAAAATCTTGAAAATACGAAAAGGGAAGGAAAAGCAGGACAAACAGATCCTTTTTCTTGACCAAAGGAAAGGCAGTGAACGTTAACTCACTTGTCAATGCCGTCAAAGTCTGCCCCGACGCCCACGTGGTCAAGCCCCGCCACCTCCCGGATGTGGGTGATGTGTCCTGCGGGAAACAAGGTCAAAGTTCAAGGTCATTCACGCTAATCGAGTAAAAAAAAGGTTATTCAGTCATTCAACAATAAAATTCACAGCAAGTCTTAGCCCAGTATTGTCCCGTCACTCCCTTGCTAGTCACTGCCACACACACACACACACACACACACACACACACACACACACACACACACACACACACACACACACACACACACACACACACGTAGGTACTCACGGACAACATCGTGGACGTTGGCAGTGTCGTTGCAGGTGAGGAAGTAGCTGTAGAAACTGACCATCACGATCCCGCCATTTAAGTGCTGAAACGACAAAGCAAGTGAAGAAAGGACGTCAAGGATGCAAGGATGGAGGATGGAAGGGTGAAGGATGGAAGGATGGAAGGGTGAAGGATGGCAGGATGGAAGGGTGAAGGATGTAGGATGGAAGGGTGAAGGATGGCAGGATGGAAGGGTGAAGGATGGCAGGATGGAAGGGTGAAGGATGTAGGATGGAAGGATGGATGGGTGAAGGATGGCAGGATGGAAGGGTGAAGGATGGAAGGATGGATGGGTGAAGGATGTAGGATGGAAGGGTGAAGGATGGAAGGGTAAAGGATGTGTGATGGAAGGGTGAAGGATGGAAGGATGGATGGGTGAAGGATGGCAGGATGGATGGGTGAAGGATGGCAGGATGGAAGGGTGAAGGATGTAGGATAAATGGTGAAGGATGTGGGATGAAGGGATGAATAAGAGGAAGCTGAAGGGATGAGGAGTGAGGTGTGAGTGAGGGTGTGAGGGTGTAAGTGTGTGAGTGAGGGTGTGAGGGTGTGAGGGTGTGAGGGTGTGAATGAGGGTGTGAGTGTGTGAGGGAAGGAAGGAGCAGCAGGTGACGGGGTAACAGGGTAACAGGGTGACAGACAGACAGCGTAAAGGTCCTGCAAGTGACAGGGTGACAGACAGACAGACAGTGTACAGGAGGTGCAGGTGTTAGTGTCGTCCTGCCGCGCCACTCACCACTTGTCGGAGGATGTCGTCGGGCACGTTTCTTGGGTGGCGGCAGAGGGCGTGGGCGGAGGAGTGCGAGAAGATGACAGGGGCGCGAGACACTGCCAGGGCGTCACGCATGGTCTGCTGCGACACGTGGGACAGATCCACCATCATGCCCAACCGGTTCATCTCCAGCACCACCTTCTGCAGGAGGGAGGGAGAGGGAGAGGGGCGTGAGGGGACGACGGAAGAAGAAGAAGAGGAGGAGGAGGAGGAGGACGAGGACGAGGGAGTTAAGACGTCGGCTGAAAAGTGATGGAGAAGGAAGGGAGAGAGACAGGAGATAAGAGGTGGACTGGAGGAGTGATAAGGGAGGGAGGGGGAGGGAAGTAGAGTAGAAAGAGGAGGGTGAGAGATTTAAGTCAAGCTGCCAGGGGGATGGAGTTTATGTAAAAAAAAAGAAAGAAGAGGCGTAGAAGCGTGTGGAGAGGCTTGAGGGGGGGGGAGGCGAGGGGGGGCGAGGGGGGGATAGGGGTTGCGGGGGAGGGAGGGAGGTGAAAGGATGTGAAAAATACACCGACTCAGAGGAAACTGCTGGAGGGGAAGAAGAGTAGGAAGTAGTTTGGAGGAAGAATGAAAGCCAGAGTGAGAGTGAGAGAGAGAGAGAGAGAGAAGACAAAAAAAAAAAAGGTACAAAGGTAAAGCATTATGTAAAGAATTGTTTGTGTTTTTTCATAGAAGTAAATAAAGTGGAAGTGCTATAAGGTACTAAGAGGTTTAAAAAGACTGCTTCTCTAGAGTTTTTTTATTTATTTATTTATGTGAGTGTGATAATTTGACCGTCGTAGTTGTTATGGTAGTGGTGGTGGTGTTAATAAACGTTGTAATGATAGTAAAAAAGAAAGATTAATAGTTGAAATACAAAAGGAATTATAGAGTGTTTATATAAATGATTTTTATAATAACTTTTGAACTATTGAAGCGATTTTCATCCGAGTTGAAAAATTTTGTTAATAGATAAAGATATATTTAATAAGGAAAGTTTAGGGTATATGTGTATTTAGTGTTAATCTATTCCTAGGAAGTTTAGGCGAAATTACTTGTAGGTAGACCGCCCCATTACCTTAATTCCATACTTTTCTCCATCAAGTTTAGCCGCCAGGTATAATTAACGTCATTAAACCTATCTTTTCCCCAGGTATGAGCAGTAATTAAAGGTACTAAAGAAAACTTACATCTTTAAACAAAACATCGTGTGTAGTTTCAACCTTAAAGAAGAAAACCATCTCTTTTGGAGGGAATACTGAGGAAAAATATGGTGTGTGTTGCTGTTTTTTGGTGTCGCGGGGGGCGGGGCGGGGAGAGGGAAGGAAGAAGAAGGGGAAAGGAACAACAAAAGACCACGAGAGAAAACACACAAACTTTCCCCCTTAAGACAAAAATAAAAGGCAATGTTGGGATCGGCATAAAAGTCTCCTCTTTCTCCCCTTGAACCTTCCTCTTGGTATAGAAAAATAGGACTAAAGTGGATGAGTTGGTGTTTACTATGAGAGAGAGAGAGAGAGAGAGAGAGAGAGAGAGAGAGAGAGAGAGAGAGAGAGAGAGAGAGAGAGAGAGAGAGAGAGAGAGGAGAGAGAGATGTCTATAATTTGGGGGTCATTTTCGCAGCTTTGGTTAGGCCTAAATTGTGACAGGGAGGCTGTGTTGGTGGAAATGAGCTGCCAACTAAAGAAAAGAGGAGAGAGAGAGAGAGAGAGAGAGAGAGAGAGAGAGAGAGAGAGAGAGAGAGAGAGAGAGAGAGAGAGAGAGAGAGAGAGAGAGAGAGAGAGAGAGGCACCTAGTAGACCGCTATAAAGGGAAGGAAACTAAAATACACTTAACATACAAACACCATCTCGCTCTAATGTATATAAAAAGGGAACCAACATGAACACTAGAAAAAAAACAATGAAAATAAAATTAACCTCGAAAAACAAATTCATGATTAAATAAGACAAAAAAAAACAAGTTCAAACCCTTATATGACAACTAATCACCTGACCTTGAACTTTAACTAATCACCTTGACCTTTAAGTCCTAAACACACCTGAGCAAACAACCAAAAAAAAATAATAAACTCCCAGGTAACCAAACAAAATTCCCACGTGTATTTCCTTCACAATTTACAACTTTAGACAATCTTTCCGTAAACAAAGACTACCACACACCTAGGTTTCCCCTCTCCCAACGCCTGCCTAAGAGGGGTTACTTTCCCCTCAGGACCTTCCCTCCCTTCCTTCCCCTCCTTCCTGCCCCTCCTTTCCCTCCCTTCCCTTGTGTACTTACCGCTCCAAAGTCATTAAGGCCGAAATTCTCCTCCTGTTTGCCCGGAGAATCAGCCAAAGATGAGTCTGCCCTGCCGGAGGAAAAGGAAAGTTACATCTTCATCTCCTTCTGATTGATGTTTTTGTCTCGTTTTATTATTTTTTTCTCTTTTTTTTCCTGTTTGTGTCCGTGAGTCAAGATTATTTTTTTTATTGGTTAATATTATGACTAAATTTTTTTTTCTTATTGGAGATTATTGTTTTTTTTCTTCTATAATTTACTTTTTTTCTTATAGTTTCGTGTTTGATGTGGAGGAAGATTACAAAAAAAGGGGAATTACAGAGAGAGAGAGAGAGAGAGAGAGAGAGAGAGAGAGAGAGAGAGAGAGAGAGAGAGAGAGAGAGAGAGAGAGAGAGAGAGAGATGCCTTCGTAAGCTGTTTTGGAGGTAAGGGAAGGGAGTGGGGGGGGGAGAGAGAGATGAGGGAGTGTCCTGATTACAAATTGGTCACTTAAGGGAAAAACTAACGAAGAAAAAGAGAAAGAAAGCGAGAGAAAAATGAAAATCAAAACAACATGAATAAGACAAAGAAGAGAGAATATCAAGACAGGTGAGATAATTACATAGATAAGAAGGAAGAAAGAGGAACAAAATAAAAAATGAAAAAATAGAAAAGTGGAGAGAAAGAAGGAATAATGAAGACCATGTAAGCTTTAACATTTAAGCTTCTCCAGTTCATGAAGTTCAATTAAGCTCAAGCTGTACTAAGTTAGGAGGCTTAGAGAGAGAGAGAGAGAGAGAGAGAGAGAGAGAGAGAGAGAGAGAGAGAGAGAGAGAGAGAGAGAGAGAGAGAGAGGTTGTTTTTTATATATATTTAGAGAGTAAAAAACGTTAATCAATAGGAAACATTCACAGCATATCATTAACGTTTTTCCTTGAGTGAAAAGACAAAAAAATACGATCCATG
>JAPQNM010000041.1:2239485-2241985 GCA_029783475.1 Metacarcinus magister | reverse complement strand
GCTAACGACTTTGGGTTACAGGAAAATGGCGTAACGTGGGACGAATATGTGTGAGGAAATAGAAGTGGGTGTGGTGTGTGTGTGTGTGTGTGTGTGTGTGTGTGTGTGTGTGTGTGTGTGTGTGTGTGTGTGTGTGTGTGTGTGTGGACGGTGGAGATATGCAGCATAACGTGATTAGGGTAAATTTTATGGATGTTGAGGAATGAATGTTTGAGGAAGGAGATGAAGGAAGGTAAAGAGAGGGAAAGAAAAACAAGACATATTTCTACCTGATGAGAGTGTGTGTGTGTGTGTGTGTGTGTGTGTGTGTGTGTGTGTGTGTGTGTGTGCGTGTGCGTGTGCGTGTATAGATACAGTGGATAAGGGAACTTTTGTGAATACCTAGTGGATTTAATCTTGACTAGGAAACAAGGAAGGAAGGAAGGAAGGAAGGAGAGATGGATGAAGTAAGAGATAGAAGGATGGAAAGATGGATGAAGAGAGAGAGAGAGAGAGAGAGAGAGAGAGAGAGAGAGAGAGAGAGAGAGAGAGAGAGAGAGAGAGAGAGAGAGAGAGAGAGAGAGTGTGTGTGTAATGGCACAACATCAAAGTCAAGCCACTTCCGCAGTTAGAGTTACCAGTCCATGTTTATTTCTGCGACTAAATTTTACGCTTGTGCCTGAATGTGTGTGAGAGAGAGAGAGAGAGAGAGAGAGAGAGAGAGAGAGAGAGAGAGAGAGAGAGAGAGAGAGAGAGAGAGAGAGAGAGAGAGAGAGAGATCGCTTGCCTCTTTATCAATCAAGTCAATTTATGTGCATCATTCCTTCCTGTTTTCCGGGAATCGTCTCTGCAGTTACCTTCACCTCCTCCTCCTCCTCCTCCTCCTCTTCCTCCTCCTCCTCCTCCTCCTCCTCCTCCTCCTCCTCCTCCTCCTCCTCCTCCTCCTCCTCTTCCTCCACCTGCACTGCCTCCTTCAAGGGAACCCAAGCAAGTCCTTCCATATAAGTCCACATTACGTTTCCAATCCGATTGCAAGATTCCCTCAAGACGATTGGAACCTCTGACCGCAAGGGTGAAGGGAAAAAAGAAACGGAAATGGTGTTGGATTCTCTCTTTGCAACTTAGAGTGACAATAAAGACTTTTTTTCATCCTATTTATCATGTTTTTTAGTGGGTTTTCTTAAGGATTTTTTGTGTTACGAGTTTGCTGTGGAAGGAAAAATTATACCACGTTGGATTTCAAGGTTGAGTTAAATTAGATCATTCCAGTTTTTATTTCGTTTTTTTTTTGAGGATGAAGAGGAGATAAGGAGAGATAAGAGACGTTGTGTGGCATTTATAATCTTTACATACGAGTTTATTTTTTTTTAATATATACAAGTAAACATTTGGAAGTCCTTGAAGAAACAAAAGAAGGTGTGATTTATGAATTTGCTTTTTGTTTCTGATCAATAAACACTCCTTCCTCTACCTGGTAATTGAAACAGATGGAAGAAGAGATGAAACACAGAAGCCATTCACTCATTCCTCATCCTCAAGTTATTCTATACACACTAATGAAACTTGAAACTGACCTTGAGTGAATGAGATTACTTGTGGATTCATTTAAGTATCCCCTAGAGTTTCTGCCTCAAACTTGCACTCGGCTCTGTTATGGGTTATGCAGAAAACGTGCTTCGTGTACTTAGAATCGAGGAGTTTTTCGCATTGAGGGGAAGGTGAGAGTGATTGAGGGGAGTTCAAACGACCTTCTCTGCGTCAACTTCCCTCGAATGTCAAGGTGTTATGGCTCATGTTCAGTTATAGCGTGCATATAATGTGTTGAAGCAGCTGCGATAACCTTGAAGTGACGCTAGAAGTAAGAATAAGGTACCAAAGAGCACATTTACCTCGTCCATAAAGGTTAAGAAGAAAGAGTAATGTAGGAAGGAGCGTAGTGTACTCTTATTAACGGTAAGAAGGAATTTGTGGGAGGAAGGAATAACACGAAGAGGTTTTTCTTTAAATATTTGATTGAGGGAAGAGAAAGGACTGCAGCGTGGGATTGTGTTGGCGTGGGAGTTTGTGTGGGCGTTGGAGTGTGTGTGAACGTGTGTGGGCGTGGTACTTACTGGCGTGGGAGTGGGCGTAACCGAGGTGTTGTGGGTATCGCGCGATCAGCCTCTTGAGGACGTCTAGCTGTTCCAGTGTGACCTGAGCAGCGTTGAGGAACTGAGCCCCGCACGGCACGTACGCCGCCCAGAACTGTACACACACATACGTACACACACACGTACATACACACACACACACACACACACAGGGGGAGAAAGAAAAGAAAGACATATTAGTATCATCATTATTATCATCATTATCATTATTATCACTATTATCATTATCTCCCTAAATTGAATCCCCTAAGTCCCCCCCTTCACCCACATCCACTAAAACACTAAGAGAAGATGAAGAAAACAAATCACATTAGTACACAGCCAATTACACCTAAGTACATACTAGCAAATCTTTCCTAACCCACCACCAG
>JAPQNM010000041.1:2209485-2234485 GCA_029783475.1 Metacarcinus magister | reverse complement strand
AGAGAGAGTGAGAGAGTGAGAGAGTTTTGGTTATGACAGGTGTCCTTCTTTCTACTCAATAGTAAAATGTATTATATAAATCATGAAATAGTTTTGGTTTATTTATTAATGGACGAGAAAGATAAAGGTTTAGTTCTCTCTCTCTCTCTCTCTCTCTCTCTCTCTCTCTCTCTCTCTCTCTCTCTCTCTCTCTCTCTCTCTCTCTCTCTCTCTCTCTCTCTCTCTCTCATTAGCATACCTTTGCACCTGAAGCCTCATACCAAACACCTACGTTGCTGAAATCACACAAATGTTGCCCCATCATGCAGAACGCCCCCCTTCCCCCCTTCCCCCCTTTGAATTTGAATTTCCCCCCTTGCCCCCCTTGCCCATGCTTATCCTATCCCTGCTACCTTGCCTCACCTGACCCTTTCCTCCCCTTCTTCACTGTTATATAGTACTCACCTCTCCTATTCTTTCTCTCTTCTAACTCTTAAACTACTTCACTTTTTTCCCTTTTTTCCTCCTCCCTTACACTTGAATTATCTCTCACTCTCTCTTTCTATCTATTTATCTATCTATCTATCTCTATTTATATATATATATATATATATATATATATATATATATATTTATCTATCTATCTATCTCTCACATCCGCCCACACGCGCACACACCCACCTGCGCGCCCACTCTGCCGTGCCTGAGTCGAGCCAGGTCGGTGTGGGACCAGGGGGAGCTGCCCCAGGGCTCCACCGTGCTCAGGTTCTGCGACATATCCACCTTCTCCAGCTTGTTGTGCACAAAGTTGCGGATGTTCCACGCCAGGTCGTTGTGTCTGGCGGGGAGGGACGGCGGCGGCGGCAGCGGGAGGGTGGAAGGGAACACGAGGAGTTAGTGGTGACGGGAGGGAAAGGGGAAGTATTAGTCGTAGTGTGGGGAAGGGAGAGGAGGTTGTTGTTGTTGTTGTTGTTGTTGTTGTGGTGGTGGTGGTGGTGGTGGTGGTGGTGGTGGTGGTGATGGTGGTGTGAGTATTAAGGTTTAGAGAACGAGGAAACGTGAGTGTCAGTGTTGGTGTTAGTGTCAGGACAACAACAGCACCACCGGTTAGGCGTGATGGCAGGAATGTATAGTATCAACAGGGAAACAAAACAATAGTGATCATATATACACTAAAATTAAGAGTTAGTATTTGTATTGACACTGCAAGTAGAAAGGTGTATTTATATTTCCATTTCAAAATCGAGGAAGTGTTTGTATGAATGCGTTTCCTTGATGTCAATGCAAACAGCGACGGGCAGCCTCGATAACCTGGTGCGTCGCTTTAGGCTAAACTGAACACCAACAGTAAATACAACTTTCCAGTGAAGCTACTCGTCCCTTCGTACGAGCCGCCACACACTACATTCCACCTTCATTCACTTACTTTTTTCTCCTTTCTATTTTCTCCTCCCTTGTATACAGTCTCAGGTTACACAACAAAAAGAAACACAATGCCTTCACTTACCTTTGCAGTATTCAGAATTGTACCTGAATAGTGGTCGTAATATCTTGGCTTGTCTTACCTGAGGGCATACCTGAGAATCTTAGCCACACAGGTAACTCATAGGTAATACAAAATGCCTTACCTTACCTTACCTGCAGGGACTCGAAGATGGATTGCTAGTGATTGAGGCAAATACTTCACCCACTCCACCAGTAAATTCGTAAACCAATACATAACATCGAGTCTAACACACCACAACTCACCAACAACCTCTCCATTTTATCTCCATCCACACCTCGTCTAGTCCATCTTACATTCCTATTCATTTCCTTGCCTCGTCCACACACAAATGTAGTCTTTCCACCACGTAAGACCACCTGCTGGGAATAGAGGTCAGTGTTGCGTTGCTCCACCTCATATATTCACCCCCTAAGGCCTTAAGGATGAGGGAACGAACATGAGGACGCGAGACTGTCTGCTGTGAGTCATGTGTTGAAGGTTGTCACGAAATCTTGCGTTGTGTTGTGTTGTGTGGGTCAGCGTGACGCACCGCTCGCCTCAAGGCTTTTATGATTGATGTATCGGTGGTGGTGGAGTATATATATATTTTTCGCGATGATAAATGTATTGGGAAGTATCTTATATGAATTTTCTATTGATGGATATGTCATGTGGAAGATATCATTCATCACCGGTGTGGCATCTGTCCCTGAATGAATTGAAAGGAAAATACTTCAGTCTCTGTCTATTGGTTACTGAAGAAATAGAAAGAAATAAGGTGAATGAAGTATTTAGAAGAAGAGTTACATTTTTTTTCATTCTATTTTTGGTACTTGAGTAAACTAGATTAATGTTCACTGTCACACATATCACCAGAAAAATAAACTTCACAAAAAGAACAATATAAGGAAACCAGGTACAATTTTCCTACCTGTCCCAACGCGCCACCATTTTCCTCCCTTCTTCCTTCCTCCTTTCCTTCCTTCCCAAACTTCCTTCACCCTATTCCCCCTTGACCTATTTTCTTTCCTCCCTCCAACCATTTCTTTTTGTACTGCCACATTTCCTTTCTTCCACCGCTTGACCATTTACTTTCTCTCCCTGCCCTTCCCTCCCTCCCTCCCTTTTTCTTCCATGGTAAAGATGCAGGGGGGTGTCTGGGAGGGGTAAGGGGGTAAGAGGGCCGTCAGCACCACACCAAGATGCGATTCAAGAAGCTTTTAAGGGATAGAGGCAAAAAAGAGGAAAGAATAAGAGGGGAGAGGAGAAAGGAGGCTGAAGTAACAGGGAAAAAAGTGGTAGATGGAGAAAAGAGAAAAGAGATATAAGAGGAAAAGCGAGATAGAGAAAACATATATAACAGAAAGAGAAGAAAAAGATGAATAAAACTACGAAGTAAAAATGTCAACAACCAAAAAAAAAGTACAAGAAAAAAAAGACTAAAAGAGAGAGAGAAAATAAAATAAAAATTGAACAAAGAGGCAAAAACTGTATATAACTAACAAAAGAGAGAGTGAGAGTGAGAGAGAGAACACAGGAGAAGGAGAAGGAGGTCTGAACACACTCCCTCAGGCTACCAAATACTTCCAGGCAACACACCTTTAGCTCTCAGGCCAGGTGTATTTACTGGGGAAGAGCCTCTGTTTGTCTCTCTTAACTGAAGGATCGAGTGTTCCAGCCCGGCCTAGAGGTGGCTAGCCAGGTTAATTTGAGTGCGTTTGGGCAAGCAACAATGTAGGGGGAGAGAGATTTGTTGTGTTTGCGTGTGTGTGTGTGTGTGTTTGTGTGTGTGTGTGAGAGAGAGAGAGAGAGAGAGAGAGAGAGAGAGAGAGAGAGAGAGAGAGAGAGAGAGAGAGAGAGAGAGAGAGAGAGAGAGAGAGAGAGAGAGAATGACTAACAATAAAGGATGAAAATACACAATAAAAAGCGAAAGCAAATTAAAGAAATTGAGAACAAGACAAATTGGAAAGGAAATGTATTAAAGCCGAGAGAGAAAGGGAGAAAGAAAGAAAGAGAAAAAGAAAAAGAAAGAGAGAGAGAGAGAGAGAGAGAGAGAGAGAGAGAGAGAGAGAGAGAGAGAGAGAGAGAGAGAGAGAGAGAGAGAGAGAGAGAGAGAGAGAGAGAGAAAGAATCACCTTTAGGGGTTAGAGTTCGGTCATGAAAACATACATAATTGACTCTCTCTCTCTCTCTCTCTCTCTCTCTCTCTCTCTCTCTCTCTCTCTCTCTCTCTCTCTCTCTCTCTCTCTCTCGCTCTCTTTATTTTGTTCTCTTTAGTCTCGCATTCCATTTTCTATTTCATTTTATCCTCCCCTCCTCTCCTCTTTTCCCTTCTTTTGTTCCCTTCCTTCGTTGCTTTTGTTTCCAGTTTTGGCATATTTTTCCCTCCCCTAACCTTTTTTTCCCTTCCTCTTTTTTTCCCCTCTTTTTTTCCCCCTTCTCTATTTTCCATTTTTAACGCATTTTTTTTTCTATTCTATCCCTTTGTGTTTTCCGTCGCTGTTCTAGGATTTACTTGTTTTTTTTTCTCTCACTTTTCTTTAGTTATTTATTTATTTTTTTATTATTATTATTATTATTTTCCCCTTTTTTCAACCGTATTATTTGGGGTGTGAAGGCGTGTGTGTGTCAACCCTAAGATTTGAAGGTTTTTTTGGGTTGTTGGCCCTCCCCTCCCCCCCTCCTCCACCTCCCTGCCTCCTCCCTCCCCCTCCCTACCCCCCTCCCTTCCCTCCTTCCCTCCCTTCCTTCACTCTTTAACACGACTTTCTTGGTACACATAACAACCTTGGATATCTCTCTCTCTCTCTCTCTCTCTCTCTCTCTCTCTCTCTCTCTCTCTCTCTCTCTCTCTCTCTCTCTCTCTCTCTCTCTCTCTCTCTCTCTCTCTCTCTCTCTCTCTCTCTCTCTCTCTCTCTCTCTCTCTCTCTCTCTCTCTCTCTCTCTTCCATCCCTTTCCTCCCTTCCTTCCTACCACCAACTGCCTCTAATTTCTTCCTCCTCCTCCTCCTCCTCCTCCTCCTCCCTCCTCCTCCCTCCTCCTCCTCCCCCCTTTGATTCCTTCTCCATTTTCTTCCTTCCTTCCTCTCGTATCTCTCCCTCTCCCCACCTAATAACTGTAATGGAGGGAGGGGAGAGCTGCGTCTACTCTCCTTCCTCTCCCCTCTTCCTCTTCCTCTTCCTCTTCCTCTTCCTCGCCCATCAGCACAACCTTCTTCTTCCCTTCCAAAACCTGAGTTGAGGTTGATTAATGAAGTAATTGATGGGAGGTAAAGATTGTTTCCGACGTGTTGATGGAGGTGCTAATGATGATGATGATGATGATGATGATGATGATGATGATGATGATGATGATGAGAAAAAGTTTTGGAAATATTCCGTTCGCGACTTTAGCTTTAACTTTGAAAATGGATAATGATTTTCTAGTGCTCTGTTATGTTGTTATTATTTTTTTTTTTTCGTTTTAAAATTTATAATAATGATAAAAAAAATAAATAAATAAATAGAGTTCTAGGATTATAATTAACACATTCCTACCACGCAGTTTTAAAACCATTTATCACAAATTTTTTTTCTTTCTCCACCCGGTGACAGGAAAAGTATTATTCTTATTTCATTTATTATTACAGTTATTACTATTATTATTATTATTATTATTATTATTATTATTATTATTATTATTATTATTATGAGGAAAAGTTGACATGGGAGGGAAATTAAGAGTGATTATTTACCGCCTCGTTGACAGGTAAGTAAGTAGGTTTAATAATTACCAGGTAAACTTTGTGTCTAATAAATTTTTGCTATTGACAAGTTTTGAATTGGATATTATCTCTCTCTCTCTCTCTCTCTCTCTCTCTCTCTCTCTCTCTCTCTCTCTCTCTCTCTCTCTCTCTCTCTCTCTCTCTCTCTCTCTCTCTCTCTCTCTCTCTCTCTCTCCAGAAATCCTCAGAAATGTGTTTAACTTTTTATTACTATTATTAAGAAGAGTTTCTGATTACACGGAAAGAGAGAGAGGGAGAGAGAAAAAAGGAGAGAAAAAGAGAGATAGAGAGACAAGGAAACTACAAAAAAGAGAGAAAAAGAGAGCGAAAAAAAGAGAGGGAAAGAGATATAAAGTAACAAGAAAACTACAAGAGAGAGAAAGAGAAAAAAAAAGTAGAGAGAGAGAAAGAGAGACAAGGAAACTACAAAAGAGAGAAAGATAGAGAGAGAAGGGAAATTCTACATAAGGGGGGGGGGTGTTTCTGCCACTATGAAGCAATAAAGGCTAAAACCGCGATTAATAACACCGATTACCTCACCCTTATGAGCAGCAGCGGCTCGGGATAGAAAGTTGGACTCGATATGTTTCCCCGAATAGATGTCTTCCTTGGGGGGGGGGAGGAGGAGGAGGAGGAGGAGGAGGAGGAGGAGGAGGAGGAGGTCATTGGCTGTTATGACTGGAAGGAAAGTTATGAGGGAATAGTAATCCGTCTTATTGTGTGTGTGTGTGTGTGTGTGTGTGTGTGTGTGTGTGTGTGTGTGTGTGTTTGAGAGAGAGAGAGAGAGAGAGAGAGAGAGAGAGAGAGAGAGAGAGAGAGAGAGAGAGAGAGAGAGAGAGAGAGAGACAGAGAGACAAACAAACAGACAGACAGACGTACTGAGGTGTAGAGAAACACTATTTATCTCCTCCAACAGGTGTCTCAAGGAACCCTCCAACTCCCCCCCCCCTTTCCCCTCCACTTTCCTCTCTTTTCCCCTCCTTCTGAGACAAACTAATGACCTCAAGCACCAAGGAGGGAAGGGAGGGAGAGAGAGAAGATAGGAAGGAGGAAGGGAGGGAAGAAGAAAAGGCGTTAGTGAGGTGATAGATAGAAGTGGACGCAGTGTGAGGGTGGAATAGAGGTGTAGAGGGCAAGGAAAGGGAGAGGAAAGGTAAAAAGGAGTACAAAGGAAGAACAGACAGGTGAGGGGAAAAAGGTGCTAGGTAAGGTAGAGTGAAAGTAAGAGAGAAAGGGAGAGATATGTCTAGTTTAAAGTGTAAGTTTTGTATGTGTGTATGTTGATGTGCGTTTAGCCTTGAACGAGGGAGGAGTAACAGTAATGACACACACACATTCACACACACACACACACACACACACACACACACACACACACACACACACACACACACACACACACACACACAGGGAGAGAGAGGATTCACATGAAAGCCTAGACGAGATAGGAAGAGGAAGAGGAGGAGGAGGAGGAGGAGGAGGAGGAGGAGGAGGAGGAGTCAAGGTAGATATTACAGGGTGGAAGGGAGAGAGGGAGAGAAGGAGAGACATGGGAGGGTAGTAGTGGTGGTGGTGGTGGTGGTGGTGGTGGTGGAAGGGTTGCTGGTGAATGAGTGATCTAGAAAACGCACCACTGAAGGCAACCCTTTAACAGTGGAGGCAGATAGAAGCTTTGAGAGCCAGACATGAAAGAATACGAGAGTGAGAGAGAGAGAGAGAGAGAGAGAGAGAGAGAGAGAGAGAGAGAGAGAGAGAGAGAGAGAGGAGAGAGAGAGAGAGAGAGAGAGAGAGAGAGAGAGGGAGAGAGAGAGAGAGAGAGAGAGAGAGAGAGAGAGAGAGAGAGAGAGAGAGAGAGAGAGAGAGAGAGAGAGAGAGAGAGAGAGAGAGAGAGAGAGAGAGAGAGAGAGAGAGAGAGAGAGAGAGAGAGAGAGAGAGAGAGAGAGAGAGAGAGAGAGAGAGAGAGAGAGATATCAGGTTGTTGTGATGTATATATTCATAACCTATCTCTGTCTCTATCTCTCTCTCTCTCTCTCTCTCTCTCTCTCTCTCTCTCTCTCTCTCTCTCTCTCTCTCTCTCTCTCTCTCTCTCTCCTACACCTACACTAAGCCATCTCATTTAATTTCAAGTAATTTCCTGGGATTACGAGACCTAACAGCAGCCTCCCACCGCCCTCTGACGGTTTCATTGGCAACGTGAAACACGACACATTTCCCTCCTACACACACCTTCCTCCCTTCCTCAGGTGTTCATGTTACCTGTGGGAGCCGTGGAGAGTGTTACGATGCTCTCACTTCAAGCTTGAGGGAGTTTAGGTCGAATTCCTTCCACTTGTACTACCTCTTCTTAGTTCTCGTGTTCGGTGCAGTTGTCTTGCTTATTGTGTGGTTCTGCGATGGTGTTATGGGGGGAAGTTTCGTCTTGCACCTCGTACTGTGGGTTAGAGGACCATCCTACACCTGTGTTTGGCGCTAAGATCGGTTTTCATGGTGGTTTCTATTGTGTGTTTGTGTTGGGATCAGTATTCAAGGTAATGTGAGAACCTACAACTGTGTGCCATCAAGAATAAATCCGTCATTTTATCGATGTTTATTAAAGAAATACTGAAGAGAATGGAAACGGAAGTGAAAATATATGATGAGGGTTTATAGTTACATGTAATTACCAAAAAATGTACATAAAAAAAAGATGATGTAAATAATAATATAAATAAAAAAAAACCATCATTACAGAATATTTCCATTTTTTAAAACCAACCAACCACACACACGAGCGGAGAAAAAGAAAAAGGAAAAGGAAAACATCACAGGTAACTATTGTCAACACGCACACCCGAGTCGTTGATTCTTCTCTTTGGCGACGGGAAGGAAAGACGCTTTGAGGCAGGAAAGGAGGCGAGGATGAGCAAACACACGGGGAGAATGACAGCGTTGTCTTGTGTTTGTATTGACCAAGTTGCGCGGGAGAGGGTTTTGCATGGATTTGGGGACGTGCTGGGAGGGAGGAAAGAGGAAAAGAAAAAAGGGTCTAGTCCGATTTGGTCTGGTCTAGTCTAGTCTAGTCCGGTCTGGTCTGGTCTGGTCTGATGTGGTAGTAGTAATGTACGTGGTAGCTTTTGTAACAGTAGTAGTAGTAGTAGTAGTAGTAGTAGTAGTAGTAGTAGTAGTAGTAGTAGTAGTAGTAGTAGTAGTAATAGTATCAGTTATTCGTAGCATGAAAACGAACACGATGAAGAAGAAAAAAAAAGGAAGAGAACAAAAAAGAGAGCGAGGTAGAGTTGGAGGCAGAGGAGTATGAAAACTGACTATACACTAAATGCGTTTAACGACCAGTATAGGCGTGGGCGGTGGGCGTGTCGCTATAACAGCCTCTGGAAAATGCGTGTGAGGCCTCATGCACACTAAACAGCACGAGGGGGCGTGGCAGAGTGCCCTGGCGTGTGGTTTATCTAAGGTGGCGCGGGAAACATGGAAACAGGGAGTGGAGGTGGGCGTGTGAGGGTAGAAATTCAGGGATATGTGGGCGTGGGATGAATTTAACCCTATTGATAATACCAGAGAGAGAGAGAGAGAGAGAGAGAGAGAGAGAGAGAGAGAGAGAGGGAGAGGGAAGGGGGTATGGAGGTGAGGTGTTTGAGAGGACTGATTCAAATGGTCTTATTGGTTTACTGGAATGGAATGAGGAAGGTGAAACGCGATGCTTGTGTGAGGGAGATGAGGCGAGGGTGAAGGGGGGGGGGAGGGGGGGACAGTGATGAAGCCAAGTGATTCATGGAGGAGGAGGAGGAGGAGGAGGAGGAGGAGGAGGAAGAGAAGAAGGATTAATTCCGGCATATTGCTATAACTTGACTAAAGGATGAGCATATATGATTATTAATGCATTGACATTCTCTTCTACTACTACTACTATTACTACTACTACTACTATTACTACTACTATACTACTATACTACTCTACTACTACTACTACTATTACTACTACCTACTACTACTACTACTACTACTACTACTGAAGGAAGAATGAATAAGGATGAAAATGTATAATCAGATCAGTGACGGCAAACGAAAGAAGAAATATGATAAAAGGAAAGAGAAGAAGAAGGAAAAACATATCACATGACAGGAAAGTTAATGAAAAGAAAGAAAGAGAGAAAAGAAAAGAAAAAAATGAAAATCGGACACCTTTCCCCTCCATACCATATACAAAAAAAAGTTAATAAAAAGGAAGACGAGAAGAAAAAAAAAGAAGGAAAAACAGGACAGAAAAAAAAGGACAAACCAGATTAACGCAACAAAGAAAACAAGAAATAATAAGAAATAAATAGATAAACTTAAGGAAAACATCAAGAAGAAGGAAGAAAAACAAAAAAAACATAAGAAGAAAGGAGAGACAAGCACAGGAATATTTTTTATATGTGTATGTGTGTGTGTGTGTGTGTGTGTGTGTGTGGTGTGTGTGTGTGTGTGTGCGTGTGTGTGTGTGTGTGTGAGAGTGTGAGTGGGTGTGTGTATGCATGTGTATGTGTGTGGAGAGAGAAAGTGGAGGGGTGGAGGAAAGCTTCGGTGGGAGGCGTGACCCTTCTGGTACTGAGTGGAGGGAGGGAAGGGTAGGGAAGGGAGTGAGGGAGGGATGAAGGGAGGGAGGGAGAGAAGGGAGGGAAGGGAGGTAGATTTTTACTCGTGCCGCAGTGATGGCCAGACATGAACCTTCATCCACATTTGCAGGTTAAAGCTGAAAGTCCACCAGGCCGCTGTGTTTCTCCCTCCCTCCACTCCCTCCACTCCCTCCACTCTCTCCACTCCCTCCAGTCCTTCCACTCCCTCCACTCCTTCCCTCCCTCCCTACACTCCCTCCCTCTATTCCCTCAAGCACATCCCTTCAGCACATCCCTCCATCACTCATTCCCTTCCTCCATTCTTCTCGCTCTTACTCATTCATTCACTCCCTCCCCAATTTTTTTTCTAACCCTCTCTCCCTTCCTTTCATCTCTTCATTCCTTCCTTTATCTCTCATTCCATTCCACTATCTTTATCACACTTACTCCTCCCTCCCTCCTCCTCCTCCTCCTCCTCCTCCTCCTCCTCCTCAAGTATTAGAGAAGGTCATGAAGGGTGGAATTTAAATTGATATATACGTGGAGTCGCCTCATTGCTGCCTCACACACACCTCTTAGAATGGTCTTTATCCTCCACTAGAGTGTTGCGTCCTCTCTCACCCTCCTCCTTTGGCTACTGGGTATGTCTGTATGTCTGTGTGTCTGTCTGTATATGTGTCTGTCTGTCTCTGCCTCTCTGTCTCTCTGTTTCTCTGTTTCTCTCTCTCGCTCTAGAAAAAAAAAGTAAGAGAAAAAGAAAGAGAATCACAGACCCTTAACATTCCTTCTCATTAACTTGATTAGACCATAAGTTTGTTGTGTGTTTCTGTATGAAGTGTTGTCTAGTAGTGTTGCTGGTGTTGGTGTTGGTGTTGTTGGTGTTGGTGGTGTTGTTGGTGTTGGTGTGGTGTTGTAGGTGTTGGTGTTGTGGTGTTGTTGTTGTTGTTGGTGTTGTAGGTGTTGCTTCTTGTGTTCTTCTCGTCTTGCATGATACTGGAATGTAGTGTGTTGCGTGTTGGGTATAAAAAAAAAAAAATTGATAAAAAATAAATAAATAAAAAAGCTGGACTGAATGAAAGATAAAAGGTAGAAAGGAAGTATTAGAGAATAAAAGAAGGAAAGATTGAATGAATGAATGAATGAATGAAGGAAATAAAAAGAGAAAGACAGAAAGAAAGATAAGGGAAAAAATGTGTTCAGTGGAGGTATCTCATTTTTTTTCTTTCTTTCTTTCTTCCTGTCGTTGATGTAATGGGGACGCGTCGAACATGACAAAGGTGTTTTGTTAACCTTATTGGGAAGCAAATGTGGTGATAGAATGTATAAATAAAATAATAAAATAATAATAATAATAATAAAAATACCTCGCAAGTGCGTGTTCCATGAATAACGTAAAAAAAAACAAGTGAAGGCCAGCGAGTGACATTTAAATATCTCGTCAGAATACCAAACAAACAAAAAAAAACTTAGACAAAAAAAAACTAGAAAAATAAAACAAAAACAAAACAGCATCAACAAACACGACACAAATAAACAAACAAACAAACAAACAAACCACAAAACAAACAGAAAAAAAAAAATTCAACCAAACAAGACACCACAACATAATACAACATGAATAAAAATTAAGATAAATCAAATCATGGAAACACTACAATAATACCACCGGGAGAAACTTATTTTATGTATCCTTAGTGGCTCGTAAATTGTCGTTGAATCTGATGCCACTGTACTATCAACAACATGTGTGTGTGTGTGTGTGTGTGTGTGTGTGTGTGTGTGGTGTAAGGGATGTGTGTGGGAGGTGAGTTGCGTGTCACTAATAGAACGATGGTGATAGACGACGGTCGTGGGCGGCGAGCGTGAGGTACAGAGGCAATATCTGTATTGAATGAAGGAGGAGGAGGAGGAGGAGGAGGAGGAGGAGGAGAAGGAAAAGGAGGAGGAAAGAGCTGGATTGAGTGATGGTCTCTTGTATATGTGTGTGTGTGTGGGTGTGTGTATATGTGTGTGTGTGTGGGTGTGTATATATGTATGTGTGTGTGTGTGTGTAAAGCAAGGCAAGGCACAAGACCTCAACACACACACACACACACACACACACACACACACACACACACATACTATACTATACACAGGTGGGAGGGAATACAGATCGAGACGGGAAATCGAGAGGGATGTCTACGTCTGCCTTAACTTGAGGCTCGCAAGGGAAGGCGACTCTGGGACTGGCAGAAGAGAGAGGAAAATTATCATAGCCGTGTGTTGTGGTGGGCCGCTTGGAGCTCCTTTGTCCTGGCGAGTGTGTCGTGTTGCGGGGAACGATGCAGCTGTAAAATTTATCGTGCGGAGGAAGAGGAGGCGGAGATGTGGTAGAAGGAGGAGGAGGAGGAGGAGGAGGGGAGGAGGAGGAAATGGTGGTCTTGTTGTGAGAGGAGTAAAACGGGAAGTGGAAAGAGGACAATGTTGTGGAAAGAGATAGATAGATAGATAAATAGATAAAGAGAGAGTGAGAGATAAAGAGAGTTAGAGAGAAAGAATAAGTCAGTGGGTGAGTTTGCTTTAATCATTCCTTCACTTGTGTATCTAACTAAGTCAACATCTGAGGAAGTAAAAGATTCTGCCTTGAAATAGAAACCAAGTGAAGTTATCCTTTAAAAACCTTCCCTCAATCACGCCTCACGGGAAGGTGGTTTTTATTCTTGACCTTTGGTAGATAACAGATAAAAAGAAAACACCTGGATGAAACCAATGTCAAGACGCATCGCTGGTAAGGAAGATGTTTACTTTGGAAATTAAACGTACTACCTGAGACATCTTAAAGGTGTTTCCAGGTAATCTGACCTTCCACGAACTTCAATTCCAGTAGTCTTGTGAATAATTTTATTTACGTATTTTTGGTTATATTTTACAGATTCTTATTTTTCTTTGTTTATTGGTACTCATATGTTTTTTTTATTTTTTTTATTTATTTGAATTATTTTGAAGATAATAAATACATTATCTCCCTTTTATGTTATATGATTTTAATATAAACTGAAAATGTTACGTCAAGAATATTTCTCATTTTTAGTATATTTTCCTTAATGTATAAACGTGTTGACATTACCTGTATGGAATTTACCGTTTTCTTTAGAGATTCTAGGTCTTGATTTTTTTAGGTCAACTCACTTATTCCTTTAAAAAATCTAAATATTAAGTCCTTACGAAGATTATTTTGTTTGTTTGCCTTTTATAACATTATATTTCTATCATTTTTTTAAGGAACTTGTAAGGAAAATTAAAATAGTGTGTCTGGTAATCTTCCCAGAACCAAGTTACTCTTATACCTTCATCTTTCCATCCCTTCCTCGCCTCCTCCTTCCACTTATTCTATCACTGTATCCCTAGCAACCTCCCTCCCTCTCCTCCTTCCCCTCCCTCTCCTCTCTTCCTTCCTCCTTGATTCCCTGTGTACCTCCTTCCCTTACCTTCTCCTCCTCCTTGCCTTCGCTCCTCCCCTTCATCAGTCTTTCCAGTTTTTCTTCGTTTCCTTCTTTGCTGTTTCCATGTTTCTGTTTTCCTTTTTTTCCTTTCTTTATTGTGTCCTGCTTCCCTTCTCTTTCCTTTCCTGCCTATTATTTGTTTTGTTTTTTTCCTCATATGTCCTTTGTCTTTACTTTATTCCTCCCTTCTCTTCTCTCCTCTCCTTCTCTCCTTCTCTCCTTCTCTACATCACCTTCGTTTTATATATCCTTCCTCTGTTCTCTCCTACTTCTCTGTCTCTATCTCCTTGCGTTATCTGCTTATTCCTTCTTCGTTTTCCTTATCGCTTGCATCGTTATCTACGGCGTATGGGAGAGAGATAAGGACAGAAGGAGGATTGGATCTCATCAGTTGTGTAATCTGATACTATTGACGAGGAAGCAAATTGTGCGATGTGTAGAGAGGAAGAGGAAGAGGGAAAGAAGACAATTAAGAGGAAGAGGGGAAGGAAGGGAGGACGTAAGAAGGAAAGGGAGAGGAAGATAGAAGTGTACAGAAAGAGATGTTAGTAAAAGTATATAAGGACGCTCAGAAAGATAAATGAAGAGGGGAGAAAAGAATATAGAAGTGGAGAAAATAATACGTAGATGAAAAGTGGAAAGAAAGATAAGGATAAGAGGAAAAATAGAGATTAGGAAAGTAGAAATAGACTTAGAAAAGAAGAAATTAAAAATAAAAATGGAAGAGAAGGAAGACCTCGAAGATAAGAAGTATTTTCATTTTTCAATTGTTTTCTTTTTTATTCAGAGATATAACGGAAAAAAGTTAAAAATGTTGAGATAGAATAGATAGTACATAAAGTAATTTTCAAAAATCATGTACATTGGAAAAAAAATACTTGTGGATATGATTAAATAAATATAAAAAGACACGTATTTTGTTATTGGTCAAAAAATGTGTAGAAATAAAAAGAGTTTAGATAAAGCAATATCATATAAATAATAATAATAGAGATAGTGATGATAAAAGTAATAAAATATGATGAAATATTGACAGAATTGTGAAAAAATTAAAGTAAAGATACACACACACACACACACACACACACACACACACACACACACACACACACACACACACACACACACACACACACGTTGAAGCTAATAACGTCACACACAAAAAAAAAAAGTTTCTCATTACCTACCGTCTGTTTTTTTTCCTTTTTTTCATTACATTTCCTGACGATTTTGAGTAACATAAAATATATCCTTTGAATGGACATTTTTTTAATTGGAATGATGTATCAACCTCCCAAATTTTTTTTTATTTAATTGAAAACACGAAGTAATTTTTTTTTAATATTGGTGTAACATAAATCTTTATACCCGAACTTCATGACCTTGGGTTGTGTGTTGTATTCTCCCTGGCCGCCTTCATGTATTATAAACTATGTATTGTTTAAGTTTTATGTGTAACCCATATTTGTTATTACCATTTATTATATATATTTACTATGAATACATTTCTTTTTATATAGATGTAACGAGTTAATTTAATTTCAGTTTCTTTTTTAATCATGTTCTATATATTTTTTCTTCCTTTACTATTTCCACTTTTTTCTTTATTCATATTTCATTTCCTGTATGTTTGTGTATTAATTAATATGTATAACGACTTTCCTTCATATTATTAACGTAAGCGAAGCGTATATTATGATCAATTATATGCACGCAAGGAAGGGAAAATGTAAGCAATAATTACGAAACAATATAAAGTCTCTTATATATATTCTCCATAAGGTTTTAAACAATTCATAAAGGAAGGAAAGTATATATTTGATCAGTCACGTGAGCGGAAGAAACAAAGTCTTATAAAATTTGTGGGAACTACGGAATTTTGAAAGGCAAACCCAAGGGAATATTTTTACATATATATTTTTTGACCCTCGAGAGAGAAAATAATATATAGTCTATGTTCTGCACTTGTTATTATCATTATTATTATCATTATTATTATTATTATTATCACCACCGCCACCACTTCATCACCAATCCTCAGCTGTGGCCGCAATTCCTGCTCATCTTCGCCTAATTCCACAACTTCCTGCCTTGCTTTGCCTTGCCTTGCCTTGCCTTGCCTTGCCTTGCCTTGCCTTGCCTTGCCTTGCCTTGCCTTGCCTTGCCTTGCCTTACCAGTGTTCAAGTCTTGCCGCGTCTTTGTCCCCTGAGCGTGGTGAAGAGAGAGAGAGTTACGTCGTGTTCCCGGGCTGTCCTCGCGAGACTTACTGACTGACGCTGTTGTCTTGGCGAGAGAGCGAGGGAGACAGATAGATAAAGGGATAGACAGAGGGATAGGAAGATAGATAGAGATAAACAGATAGAGGGACAGTAACATAAAGAAAAGGTAAACATTCAAATCATCTAATAGTATTCAGAATAACAAACAAGCTTTAAGTAATTATAGAATATTAGTAAACAAGAATAGAGGAAGCCATAATTAACCTCAGATATTGTTTGCAGGTTGTGATTAGTATCGTGATTTATGCAAGCGAGTTTGAGGCAATTACAAAATAAAAGCAAAACTAACTGTTGAATATTGTGATAATTAAGAGCATCGGTATGTTGTAATTAATGTGTCAGATGTATATTGTGACGTGTGTGTGTGTGTGTGTGTGTGTGTGTGTGTGTGTGTGTGTGTGGGTGTGTGTGTGTGTGTGTGTGTGTGTGTGTGTGTGTGTGTGTGTGTGTGTGTGTGTGTGTCGGAAAAATATAGAACTAAACAATGAAAAATATTACTAAAGAAGTGAAAAAATTATGTTTGAAGAAAATATAAAAAGGACCATTTTTTTCAGCACACACCTGCACTAACACCTGTATTTTAAAAGCTATACCTGTTGGGAATCATGTTATTTACCTTTACAAGATGTCACAGGAAAGTCACAAATCAGACGTAAAAAAATTAATCATCCCTTAACTCAATTTTCCTTAACGCGATAAGAAAATATACTTTAAATTGACGTAAAATTCGTATCTAAAGAGCATTAGATCGTCTCTACATTAATAACTCATCCAGTGAAGGGAAGGAAGGAAGGAAGGAGGAAGGAAGGAAGGAAGGAAGGAAGGAAGGGAAGAAGGGAAGAAGGGAAGAAGGAAGGAAGGGAGGGAGGAAGGAAGGAAGGAAGGGAGGAAGGAAGGAAGGAAGGAAGGACATGATAAGTAACACAGGAGAAGACATGACGGGAGATGTGGAATGACGGATGATTGACAGCGTGTCCATCATTTCATCCACCTGGAGTGCAATGAGGAGCTCTATCCATCATTCCCTTGACTTGTCCTAATGCATATACAAGTGAACGTACACTTAAACACTTCCGGCATTCCCTCCCCCTCACTAGTTGGTCTGGAAGCAGCGGTAATCTGGTCTCAGAACCCATGATTGACGCGCAGCGGGAGGAGCAGCGGCAGTGATCGTGTTAAGGAAGACTAAGATGAAGGAGACGCGATGTAGCACCTGCCTCGCCAAGGTTACCCCGTTAAATGTGCTGGAGAATCATCCTTATAAGGTGTTAGGATACCCTGGAGAAGACTTACCTGTTCAAATTTCACTGTAGAGGTAGTAGGGAAGACGAGACAGCACATTGGTATCCACACAGCAAGACAAGGAGAGTAACACACTAACACAGCAATACTCACCCGTCAATGAGCGGCACGGTGCTAAGGATGCGGTGTACACGTGCGAGGGCGTCATGTGGGCGGGGTTGGGCGTCTCGGCGGGCGGCCAGCGGCAGGGCCACCGCCAGCACCACCCCGCCACTCAGCAGCAGCAACGCCGCCAGCACACACCAGTGACGCCACGAGTACGCCTCCCACCCTGCTGAGGAGACGCCCGCCTGTAGCCTCTCTGTTGATAAGGCAGACAATACTATGTAGTCTGCCAGCAAGTACCTCAAAGTAATGTTATGGAAAACTATAACTAAGTGGAATTCTATATAATGTTTCCTAGTTACTGTCCAGCCCTCACACACACACACACACACACACACACACACACACACACACACACACACACACACACACACACACACACACACACACACACACACACACACACACACACACCCACACACTGCACCGTGTTCACACCGCCATTACCTTCAGCTCGGAATCCATACGCAGCATCGAAAGGATTTAGATTTTGATCCTACGAAGCGAAATAAATAAACACTTTTACGCCACACACACACACACACACACCACACACATCACACCTGAAGAAGAAAAAAAACACCTGGTGAGTGTTTCCTCCGATGCAACACCTGCCTACCTCCGAATTTGATTGTTATTGACGTCGCCTCCGGTTAGGATATTGTTGACGTGGTAGTAATACACAGGTGTGGTGTGGCCAGGTGAGAATATATTACTACGACGTGTTGTTGATGCAGCGTTGTATTTATTAGGTGGCAACGGGATGGGGGAGAGAGAGAGAGAGAGAGAGAGAGAGAGAGAGAGAGAGAGAGAGAGAGAGAGAGAGAGAGAGAGAGAGAGAGAGAGAGAGAGCGAGAGAGAGAGAGAGAGAGAAAGTGTGTGTGTGTGTGTGTGTGTGTTGTTGTTGTTGTTGTTGTTGTTGTTTTTGTAAGCAACTCTTGTACCAGTTGAAGAAAAAGACGAAAAGAATGAAATACAGACGAAACTTTCAAGAAAACATTAATAGAAAAGAATTACTCACACGTGTTCATGCTCACTGTTGCTCTTATTCCTTACACTCTATCCACACACGGAGAGAGAGAGAGAGAGAGAGAGAGAGAGAGAGAGAGAGAGAGAGAGAGAGAGAGAGAGAGAGAGAGAGAGAGAGAGAGAGAGAGTGTTTTATGCAGAAAAGTTAAAAAGTTTGAACTCCGTACACTTACACCCACTTTCTCTCTCTCTCTCTCTCTCTCTCTCTCTCTCTCTCTCTCTCTCTCTCTCTCTCTCTCTCTCTCTCTCTCTCTCTCTCTCTCTCTCTCTCTCTCTCTCTCTCTCACATGTGTGTTTAATTTTTAAAGTATGGAATTAAAAAACTGGTTTCATATGTGTGTGTGTGTGTGTGTGTGTGTGTGTGTGTGTGTATGTGTGTATGTGTGTGTGTGTGTGTGTGTTTTGATAGTGACGTTGAGTGTGTTTGTTTGTCGTGTTTTGCAGCTGTTGGTCAAAGGTTACCTGATTTACTCTCCTCTAAAGCACTTTGCTAAACTAATTTCACTCCATGGCTCTCTCTGTCTATCTATTTATCTATCTATCTATCTATCTATCTATCTATCTATCTATCTATCTATCTATCTATCTATCTATCTATCTATCTCTTTTCTTTTTTTGGTAATAATAGTATTAGTTTTATTATCATTAGTAATATTATTAGTTGTAGTAGAGTATCATTGCAGTTATTTAGTTTGGAGGAAAATAATATCACCTCATCTGGCTGGCTTCATGGTGAGTCCTGGGTTGGTAGTGTGTCTGTTGGCACCATCACTGCCTCACCTTCCTTCCTAACACACTCTTAACTTTGGTGCCGCCCTCACACCCTCACACCCTCACACCCTCACTACCTGCCTCTCAACCCTCCTCCCTGCTTGCCACACTCTGCCACTCTTGCTATGTAATGGACGACGTGAAAGTATTCGGCAAATATTTTTCGAAAATATTTCAAATTATAAACTTCATATATTGATAATCCTACAACTCTTGTGTTTTATCGACTAAGTTTCGCAGAATTTTATTGGTGTTTTCTTTACTGTGTAATATTGTCGGTGATATGAGACTCAGTACTCTGGTGGGTCACTGTGGGCGTGGCACGTGTCACCCCACCCCGCCCACGGCAACACCGGCAGCAGCCTTCCCACGCACCCTGCCAGGACACCACACTCACCTTTCTTTTTCTCGTTGGAGTCCTTCTCGTCGGAGAAAGGTGAGTCTGGGTGTTCCCGCTCGAAGGTGTACTCTGATACGTGGTACCGCGGCGGCGGCCCTGCGGTGGTGACCACGGTGGCGGCGCGGTGGTTGGCCGTCGCCCGCCGACAGCTGACGGGCGTGGCAGATGCCGGCGTGGAAGCGGCAGTCTCCCTCAGACTTCCGCTGCCCACCGCGCCCACTAGGCTACCTGAGCCACCCTTACTGCTGCCGAGGCTGTGCCCGTCCCCAAGACCACCAGAAGCGCCGCCGCTGCTACACACCCGCCGGAGGCTTCCTCCCAGGCTGCGCGAGGTCTTGGCGCGGTCAGCAGACACCCGCGGCGCGGTTCCGAAGAGGCCGCCGTCTGTGTTCCTCTTGGACACCGATCCGTTGGGCAGCGGCAGCGTCTGGAACACAAGACAAAGGGATAGATAACATGTGTGTACAGAAGTATTTTGAATTTGCCATAAAAACACACAGCAAACAGACTCTGTTTACCATCTGATCACAGCAAAACAATAGTCTGCCATCGTTACTTATAGCTCCATCATCATCACCCTTCGGAGACTTACTCAAACAAGTGATATTCCTTCAACACTTAAGGTCCCACATAAGCCTCGCGCACTCCAGCCACGCCTCCCCCTCCAATCACCCCTCACCAACGCTGCGGCTTACTGAGGTGCCAAATTCAATCAGAGGCCGTCACTTGGGAGGAGGAGTCGTGGGGGGAATGGCGTGAGAGTGTGAAGTGTGTCTCTAAGCAGCAGCAGCAGCAGCAGCAGCAGCATCGCCTCACCTTCACTGTACCCCACTACCTCGCTGCTCCCTGATTACATGTTGAGGAGGCGCCGACAACCCCTTAAGAGATACAACACATACACTCATAATGAAGGGAACGTGCCTTCCTTTGCCTTCCATCGCCATAACTTGTACTCCGCCAAATCACAAGCTTTAGCAAACTTTGAAATACTTAGCGTCTCTCACCTGCTTAAATCCACTTTACCTGCATACACCTGGGAAAACTCTGCACCAGATTTAATCCCAGAATACTCATTAAGCACCGCAGCCTCACCTTTGCCGCGCTGCAGGTAGGTAGGTAGGTAGGTGTGTTGGGGAGGGAGGGGGGAAGGGGTAGAGTGGTGTAGGCAGGTGTGTGTATGCATGTGTTCGACAGGTGTAAGGAAATGCTAATGGTATATCACCCACCACCATCTCATTACATTAAGGTCAAAGATTAATTTTCGTCTTGTTTACCTTATCGTGAAATCTCCCTTATTATCCTCTCTCTCTCTCCTACATCCTGCACCTATCCTTCCTTTCCTCATCTCTCATCCCATCACCACATCGCATCATTGTTCCTATCGCTCCTTCATTTTGCCTTCTCGTTTCGTAGTCAGTTTCACGAGTTGAGATCAGTTGTGTTTGCACGAGCGGATTCACCTGATTAGCGAGGTGATATAGGTCGAGGTAATGTGATGATTCGCTTATGAAGATGAGGCAGCTGCTCCACGCGGGAAACACCGGCAGAATTAAACACGGTTGAAGGGAATGGAGGAGTGAAAGGAGCCTCGAAATATTGAAGGAAATAGATAGAAGACAGGGAGAATGAAACCCACGAAGGAAAATATTGATGAAAGAAGCTTATTGGAATATTGAAGATGACTAGAAAGAATGTGAAATAGAAAGAATGAGAAAATAGAAATACAAATCGAAGGATGAAACAGATTAAAGAAAAACGAAGAGAAGTGAAATAATATTAAAGATGATATATGGAAGAAAAAGAAACTAAAGAAAAGAGGAGTAAATACCAGACCACATTATAATTTCAACGTAATCAGTGCACCTTGTTGTATATTACGTGAAAACAAGAGCCAATCACATCAAACAACCATGACCTAGAAATTATAAAAAAAAACTGAAAATTATATGATATGAAGAAAAAAAGAATCACACCTCAGAAGTTAATTAGAAACAGGTGATAAAACACAAACACCAATCACTGAGGGAATTAATAAAAAGAAAAAACATACATGATTCTTTAATAAACACACACACACACACACACACACACACACACACACACACACACACCCTCATTACATACATTAAACACCTAATCTCACCTGCATAACTAGCATACCAAAGAAGAAAATTAATTAGGAAGATATACAAAGGAAGCAGGAGAGGAGAGGAGCAGTTAACACGTAGCCAAACTTTATTGAATCACCTTACAAGTTCCCTCTACCTCGCTTAGACCATACAAGCAACAACAGAAGCAGCAGCAGCAGACCACTAGCGGGAGGAGGAACATTTAGGCAAAATACAGAACAGTGGTAGTTATTGTTGCGTGTTACTGGAGCACTTAAACGGATATTCCAGTCTTGTTCTCTCTCCTCCTTTAGTATTTCCTCTCTGTTTCTCGTCTTTCCTTCCTTCCTTTCTTTCCCCTTTTATTTACTTCTATCCTTGTTTATCTTCCTTTCCTTCCTTCCTTCCTTGTTCTCTCTCCTCCTTTGGTATTTCCTCTGTTTCTCCTCCTTCCTTCCTTCCTTTCCCCTTTTCTTTACCTCTCTCCTTGTCTCTTCCTTCCTTTCCTTCCTTCTTCCCTCTCCTCCTTTGATCTTTCCTCTCTGTTTCTCCTTCCTTCCTTCCTTCCTTCCTTTCTTATTCTCTTTGTCTCTCTCCTTGTTTCTTTTCCTTTCCTTCCATCCTTCCTTCTCCAAGTCTCAATTTTCTTTCCTCCCTTCCTCCTTCCCTCCTTTCTTGTCTCTTTCTCTTTCCTTCATCATTCCTTTTGTCCTTCCTCCTCTTATTCCTTCTTTCCCTTCTCACTCATTCCGTTCCATTTTGTCTGTGTTGCCGCCACTCCAAAGAAGTTTAAAAAGTTCGAAGTAAATTGCAAATAACGGAGAGAGAGAGAGAGAGAGAGAGAGAGAGAGAGAGAGAGAGAGAGAGAGAGAGAGAGAGAGAGAGAGAGAGAGAGAGAGAGAGAGAGAGAGAGAGAGAGAGAATTCATTATTATTTTCACATGCCAGTTTGCGTTTTTGCTAACCATATCGAGAAAAAATATTCCATCATTTCCACTTTCAATAATAACAATAATAATAATAATAATAATAACAATAACAATAACAATAATAATAACAATAACAATAACAAATCAATACTTTCAAGAATCGGATCTCCACTTAAAGGGAAAATCAGGGACCAGTTTCAATCCACTAAAGCTCATTTATGGTACCATTTAGAGAATCGAATTACCTTCCCCCACTTCACACCTCGTAGGGCAGTTGGGGGAGGCGTGGGGGAGGCGTGGAGGAGGCGTGGAAGGCGTGGGAGGGGGAGGGTGACGCTGTGGATGGCAAGAGTGAGCATAAAAGTGTTATTTATGACCTTCAAAGTCTTATCAGAAATTTCTTGAGAGCGAAATTCACTGATAGTAGGAAGGAGATGGCGATGGTGGTGGTGATGGTGGTGTGGTGGTGGTGGTGGTGATGGTGGTGGTGGTGGTAGTGGTGGTGGTGGTGGTGGGGGGGGGTGGAGGAAAAGGCCTAATGGAGGAGGGAGGAATAAAAGGAAATAATGGAATCTGCTGACGTAGGAAGAAGGTACTAATGAGTGGTGATGAAGCAATATGGCGGCGGATTACGGGGGAGGGAAGGAGAGAGAGAGAGAGAGAGAGAGAGAGAGAGAGAGAGAGAGAGAGAGAGAGAGAGAGAGAGAGAGAGAGAGAGAGAGAGAGAGAGAGAGAGAATAGGATTATTTGCTCTTGCTGAGGAAACCAAGTCAATAAGAGAAAAAATTTTACGACAAAACAGAAAGTAAGGAAGAAGGAAAAAAGGGAAAAATAGGAGAAGTAAGAGGATAAAAGAAGAAAATAAAGATTAATAAATATTAGAAATAGATGGAAATAAATAATCTTTTCAACCAAACAAGAGGAAAATAGAAAAGAAAATTGTGTGTATGTGTATGTATATATGTGTGTATGTGTGTATATGTGTGTATGTATGGATGTATGCGTCTATGTATGTATGTGTGTGTGTATGAAAGGTGAGTGTATATCCCCTTAAATTGAATCACTGAAGGAAATTTTGGAAAGCAGGATAGCAAAGGAAGTTTGAAAATGGGTGAAAGGGACAGACATGAACTCAACATTTGCTCATGAATTTTAAAAAGCTAATAATTCTTTCCAGCAGAAGGAGGGAGAGAGAGAGGCATGAGGGGAAGGAGGAGAGAAAGGAGGGAGGAGGGGAGGAGGAGGATGGAGGGAGGAAGAGGAGGAGATGGAAAGGGGAATAAGACTTGGAAGATAAAGAATTGGTAAGAAAATTGAGAATAAATAAAAAAATTAAAAAAAAAGAATATAAAGAAGAATTAAGAGATGAAAAAATGAAATAATAATCCCACATGATAAAAAAAAATTAAATAAACAAAAAAAAAAACATATTACATCCGATTTAAAAGGAAAGACAATGAATGTATAATAAAACCGATGCAAAGGAGGAAGTAAACACATGATGATAAAGAAGGGAAGAGGAAGAGGAAGAGGAAGAAGGTGAAATTCCACACGTCCAAACTCAACCACTTTTAAACTTAAGAAAAATGAGACTTAGTGTGAAACCTCAACGCATACATAACATTCCCTTCCCTTCCCTTCCCTTCCCTTCCCTTCCCTTCCCTTCCCTTCCCTTCCCTTCCCTTCCCTTCCCTTCCCTTCCCTTCCCTTCCCTTCCCTTCCCTTCCCTTCCCTTCCCTTCTCTTCTCTTCTCTTTCTCTCTTTCTCACTTCCTTATGTAAAATCTTGTTGTAAATCTAACGCAGAGAGAGAGAGAGAGAGAGAGAGAGAGAGAGAGAGAGAGAGAGAGAGAGAGAGAGAGAGAGAGAGAGAGAGAGAGAGAGAGAGAGAGAGAGAGAGAGAGAGAGAGAATAAGATACGCAGATATTCACGTCTGACTAACTGGCAAACAAACAAATGAACAAACACGACTAGCTTTGTGCTGGGGTCATAGTCGTCTTGTCTTGCTGTGTGTTTTTGTTTGTTTGTTAATTTTAGTAGCAAAGTTGTGTGTGTGTGTGTGTGTGTGTGTGTGTGTGTGTGTGTGTGTGTGTGTGTGTGTGTGTGTGTGTGTGTGTGTGTGTGTGTGCGTGTGTGTGTATGTGTGATGAATTATTTTCGTTTTTGTTATTTATTCAATGTTATTTTACGTAATTTCCTTCAATATTCAGAATTCTAATATGCAGAGAAAAAAGGGAAAAAAAAAAAAACACCTTGTAGGATATATCTTTTAAAATGGAAAACTGAAGAGAAAAAAAAATTACATAAGAGTTTCCAGGAATGTGTTTTTCTTCTATTTTTTTTTGGAAATTTCCCTCCTAGAAGCCTTGATGTGATGGTTTCCCTATAGACAGGTGAGGGAAACAAAACGCATCCCTTCAGTAGAGCCGAGATGAAGGGGAAAAGCCTCAAAACGATGTCAGAATCCAAATATTTCCTCCTTCCTCTTCTTCCTCCTCCTCCTCCTCCTCCTCCTCCAAAAACACACACACTCTGTCTCACCTGGAGCAACAAAATCTCTCTCGTGGTTAGAGGAACAAAAAACTTAATTAGAACACACCTCAGTAGCTTCTCCAGGTGACGTCTCCTCCTCCTCCTCCTCCTCCTCCTCCTCCTCCTCCTCCTCCTCCTCCTCCTCCTCCTCCTCCTCCTTCTGCCCCTCCTTCTCCTTCTCCTTTCTTTCCCTTACCTGTCATGAGCACCTGCAGCATCATTAACACCTGGTTCATGAG
>JAPQNM010000041.1:2189485-2204485 GCA_029783475.1 Metacarcinus magister | reverse complement strand
AACCCGGAGAGAAAGATAAAGAGAGAGAAAGGAATCGTGACAACGTATAATGATTTTTTTTTATTATTTATCCTTACGGAAAACTATTATCATTTATTCAATTAATTCCTATTTTCATTCGTGTATTTAACTTAATAATCCTTCACTTTATTTAACACGGTATAAAATTGGATGTAATAGTGGAATATTTTCATACATATTTCATAATTATACATATATTTCTGACCTATTCTCTCTCTCTCTCTCTCTCTCTCTCTCTCTCTCTCTCTCTCTCTCTCTCATTGATGGGGTGTCGTGATATACAGGTAACAGGTAATAAATACTATACAGGTGTCAGAGAACAAAGGTGTGTAGCGTAGCACCTGGATCACACCTGTTGATTAATGAACTTACCTGGCCTACCTACCTGTGCTACCTGGATTGATTACTGAATGGTTTTTTTTATATAGTAGGTGTGGGATTAGTAGGTCTTTTCATTTTTTTTCTTGTATTTTCCTTGATTTTTTCCCGCCTTTTTTTCCTATTCTTGTTTCCTAATGCGTACCTGAGTGTAATAATTAACCTGTAAATCATATGTATATACCTTGTGGTTTACCTGTAATCAACATTGACTCGCTTGTAACTTGTATTTAGTCCAGAATATTAGTTAGAAATTAAGGATAAGTTGGGGTTTGTGTCTTGGTGGTGGTGGTGGTGGTGGTGATGATGGTGGTGGTGGTGATGGTGGTGGTGGTGGTGATCAGGAGCACACAATTGTAAGGGAAACGAAACATATGGAACGTAGGACACACACACACACACACACACACACACACACACACACACACACACACACACACACACACACACACACACACACACACACACACATTTCCTCTCTCAGTTTCCCGTACCATCTTTCCTTGATCTGTTCCTGTCACGCTCCTCTCTCCTTGTGTGATTGTTTGTATTCCCTTTCTATTCCCTCTTCACTCATACACATCACCCTGGAATCACCCTGCCATCACCCTGCCATCACCCTGCTATCACCCTGCCACCACCCTGCTATCACCCTGCCACCACCCTGCTATCACCCTGCCACCCTGCACCCTGCTATCACCCTGCTATCACCCTGCTATCACCCTGCTATCACCCTGTTATCACCCTCGTTCCGATAAGTGTCAAGTGGGAACCAAAACAAGGTGCATCCTGTCTGCCCTTCCTACTAAGTACTACCACCACCATCACCATCACCACCACCACCACCACCACCACCACCATCACACCATCACCACCACCACTACCATTACTACTACCAAGGATACACATTCAATTGCAACACATTACCATTATGTACTCTAGCTAAGGTGCTAAATGTAAGCTGTTCTGAGGGGAAGACTCTCTCTCTCTCTCTCTCCATGTGTATTTGAGGGGAGTGTGAGGGGATGTGAAGGGGGAATGTGGGAGTGTGAGGGAGTGTGGGGAGTGTGGGGGGAGTGTAGGGAGTGTAGGGAGTGTGTGGGCGTGTAAGGAGTGTGTTGGGAATGGGAGGGGAGTGTGAGGGGAGTGTGTTAGTAGATGGTTGTTGAAAGGATGTGAAGTCTCCTATAGTTACTAGGAATGTTTCTACAAAATCTATGGAATTGTTAGTGCTTGAACGAAATTCTCAATATGTATGTAAAGTTGTTTTTTTTTCATTTATTAACTGAATTCTTATGTTAGAATGAAGATTTCTCCTTTCCTCTCCTTCCTTCCTTCCTTCCTTTATTTTATATATTCATTTCTTCTTCGTTTCTATATTCATTTCTTTCTCGCACCCTTCCTCCTTGTCTTCCTTCCTTCCTTGCTTCCTCCTTGCCTTCCTATCTTTCTTCCTTCCTCCCTTGTTTCATTTTTTTCTTCCTTCCCTTTTCCTTCTCCTCCGTCTCTCTCTCTCTCTCGTTCTCTTTCGTTATTTTTTTTAAAATAAATTTCATAGTTTGTAGGAGTTTGATTGGGCAATTCTTTCTCTGTGTCCTCTCTCTCTCTCTCTCTCTCTCTCTCTCTCTCTCTCTCTCTCTCTCTCTCTCTCTCTCTCTCTCTCTCTCTCTCTCTCTCTCTCTCTCTCTCTCTCTCTCTCTCTCTCTCTCTCTCTCTCTCCCTCTTTGTACTTTGTTTTATTGCTGTTTCCTCCATCTCTCCATTCTCTTCATGTCCTTTTCCATCCTCGTACAGACTATGTCGGTGCAAGTCTGTGACGCTTTCTCTTTTCCATGCCGCCTCTCTCTCTCTCTCTTTCTCTCTCTATCTCTCTCACACACTTTTTATTTCTAGCTCACTCTCTCTCTTTCACTTTCTCTCCCTCCCTTTTCCTAGTTCTTTCTTTTTGATTTCTTCTTATGTATCATACAGGTGTTTTTTTGTTTCTCACTCTCTCTCTCTCTCTCTCTCTCTCTCTCTCTCTCTCTCTCTCTCTCTCTCTCTCTCTCTCTCTCTCTCTCTCTCTCTCTCGTAAACTCACACGCCTACTTCCCTATCGTCTGCAAGTGTCTCTTAAATCATCTTACCACTTCCTCTCTCTCTCTCTCTCTCTCTCTCTCTCTCTCTCTCTCTCTCTCTCTCTCTCTCTCTCTCTCTCTCTCTCTCTCTCTCTCTCTCTCTCTCTCTCTCTCTCTCTCTCTCCCTTCATCCACACTCCCGGAACAAAAAAATTGGCTCTCTATCTTTCCTTACCTAAACTTATTCTCATTATCTTCATCTCTTCCTCCTCTTCCTCCTCCTCCTCCTCCTCTCCTCCTCCTCCTTTTCCTTCTCCTCCTCCTCCTCCTCTTCCTCTTCCTCCTCTTCCTCCTCTTCCTCCTCCTCTTCCTTCGCTTCTTCATACAAACTGTTAAGCTCTCACTCCCTCCCTTGTCTTCCCATGCTTTTTTCTTTTCTACACAATCATGTGAGCGTTATTCCTCCTCCTCCTCCTCCTCCTCCTCTTCCTCCTCCTCCTCCTCCTCCTCTTCCTCCTCCTCCTCCTCCTCCTCCTCCTCTTGTGGGCGTGCAGTTCGTTGTATACGTTCGTCCAGGTGTATTCAAAGGTATTCTTGCGGGACCTAATTAAGAAGAGAAAGGTTACAGGTGTTTGTGAAGGTGTTGATGAGAGAGAGAGAGAGAGAGAGAGAGAGAGAGAGAGAGAGAGAGAGAGAGAGAGAGAGAGAGAGAGAGAGAGAGAGAGAGAGAGAGAGTTTGTTTTATGTGTGTGGTTAGGGATCAGGTGAAACATGGTAAAAAATAATGTAATTCGCTAGTTATTTCCTGAAAGTTGAAGGAAAAATGTTAGAGTAATTCGTTTTTGTTTTAGTTAATTTATATGTGTTGTCTTTTGTTTTTTTTTGTTCAGTTTTATTTGTTATCTTTTTGAATTTCATTATTAATCCACTTGCTTCGGTTTTTTTTTTTTTATTATTATTGTATACTTTTTTTTTTTATCAATTTAATCTTTTATATTTTTTCTATTGTCTTTTATTTATTTCATATTTCATTCTTTTGTTTCATCTTTCATATGTTTCATTATTCATTCTTTCTATTTCATCTTTCACTGACGTATTCTTGCACTTTTTTTCTCATTTCATCTTTTATTGCTTTCATATGTTATTCATTTTCTCACTTTTTTTTCATCATTTCATCTTTCATTTCATCAACTATTCTATTATATCTCTTCTTCCTCATTCATTTCACCTTCTCTCATGCCTTTCATTCATCTCATTCTCTTCACTATTTCTCTTCATTCATTCCTCATTTCCCCTTTATCTCTCCCTTTCCCTCATCATCCCTTTCCCTTCCCTTCCCTTCTACACCCTAATCCGCCCCCCCTTTCCGCCTCCCTCACCCTACCTCACACCTCACCTTATCTTAAAAATTAGGGTATTCGTAAGGGAAATATAGCTAAAAATTTATTCATGAGTATTATGTAGGCCTTCCCCTCCCCCCCTTTCCCCTCTCTCCTATTTCTTATCTGTATTCTCCTTTCGTCTCTTCTTCTTCTTCTTCTTCTTCTTCTTCTTGTCTTCTGTCCCTTCAGATTAGGTGTGAGGGGAAAGGGAGGGAGGGATAAATTGCCCTCCTGCACTGCGTTTGTTTCCCTCTCTCTCTCTCTCTCTCTCTCTCTCTCTCTCTCTCTCTCTCTCTCTCTCTCTCTCTCTCTCTCTCTCTCTCTCTCTCTCTCTCTCTCTCTCTCTCTCTCTCTCTCTCTCTCTCTCTCTCTCTCTCTCTCTCTCTCTCTCTCTCTCTCTCTCTCTCTCTCTCTCTCGTAGTTTAGTTCATTTTTTTATTAATTTAGTTATTTTTTTATTATTATTAATTGCTTTTCAGAAAACTTAATATTCTCGTTATTTTTTTTATATCAATTGCGATTTTTTTATCTTTTTTCTTTCTATTTCTCTTTTTTTTGCTTTCTCTCACTCTTCCTGTTTCACACACACACACACACACACACACACACACACACACACACACACACACACACACACACACACACACACACCATTATTTTTTTTATCTAAACTGACGCATTCACTTTTCATTTACCTCTCTACTCTAGCTTTTACAATCTCTCTCTCTCTCTCTCTCTCTCTCTCTCTCTCTCTCTCTCTCTCTCTCTCTCTCTCTCTCTCTCTCTCTCTCTCTCTCTCTCTCTCTCTCTCTCTCTCTCTCCATTTCAGTCCATTTATCGATTGCATCCCTCTTACTCCTCCCTCTCTCTCTCTAAAGTTTCCTCCTCCTCCTCCTCCTCCTCCTCCTCCTCGTTAGTGGTCACCTTGGGAGTGGTTTAGGAGGCAAAGGGCGGACACTTCTCACTGTCATGTCATTTCCTCCTCTAGTGTTGTAGTGTTCCTTATATAGATTTATGTTATCTATTACCTTTTATTCTTTCTTCCTATTTTATCATTATCCTCGTCTGTGTGTGGAAGGAAGTGGTGTTTGTTGTTTTATCTCTCTTTTTTTTTTTTCTCTCTCTCTCTCTCTCTCTCTCTCTCTCTCTCTCTCTCTCTCTCTCTCTCTCTCTCTCTCTCTCTCTCTCTCTCTCTCTCTCTCTCTCTCGCTCTCTCTCTTCCCGGGAAAGACCCTTGCTTCTGGGTCTCTATTGTTTCCATTTCATGTCTTTCTCTTAACAAACAATGTGTAATCAACTGCCCCTTTTTTTTTTTACCCCTTGTTAGCTTATATTTCTTTATTAAATAACTCGTTCTTCTATGACAGTTCGGCGTGGCACCAATGGGAGGGGTAAATGTATTTTCTTTTTTTCTTTTTTCTTTTTCGGGGGGGTGGGCGGGGTGGGCGGGTGGGTGGGTGGGTGGGTTAGGTGAAGGTTTGTGAAAATGTGTGTCCTGTATGTTTTTTTGCTTCTGTTTTTTAGGGTCCCCGGGCGAAGCAAAGTTTTGAAGAGAAGCAGCTACTGTATGTGTTAAAGGTAGACAGGGTGGAAGGAACGGAGAGAGGGAGAGAGGGGAGAGAGGAGAGAGAGAGAGGGGAGAGAGGGGAGAGGGTTGAAGGAAGGGGAACAAGGTAAGAGAAAGGAAGGAAACAGTGAAATAATACATCACGTTAAAAGAGAGAGAGAGAGAGAGAGAGAGAGAGAGAGAGAGAGAGAGAGAGAGAGAGAGAGAGAGAGAGAGAGAGAGAGAGAGAGAGAGAGAGAGAGAGAGAGAGAGAGAGAATTAATAAAGAAAAATGTAAGGAAGGGAGTTGCGTCAAAACAATTAGAGAAAATACAAAACTGTGACATTTTTGACAAAGAATTCGTGTCAAATAAGAATGTTTCGTGAAAAAATAAAAGAAAGTTTCCCCGAAGATTAAGAAAGAAAATGTGTTGCTGCATTATTAGGACGTCAGCAATTTAGAAAACGGAGTTAAATAATGATGATAATAATAATAATAATAATAATAATAATAATAATAAATATCAACACTACTCTTCATTACTTTCTCATATACATATACATTTTTCCACACCAAACAACGCTGCCAAATCAACACCTCGTTACTACACCTTTAAACTTCATTATAAAGTTCTCAGTAAATTATATTGGTTCACTTTTATCATCAAGTCACAGGCTTTGTAATTTTAAAACTTCACCATTCACTCGGCACAAACCAGAGGGAGGGAAGGGAGGGGAGGGAGGGAAGGGAGGGAAGGGAGGGGAGGGGAGGGGAGGCAGGACAGGTAAAGAGGAGGAATACGGGCGTCTGATTCTACCTGTGCTCACCTGTTTGAGTAATTGTTTGGTATCACAAAGTTTCGTGTCAAAAGTTCGAGTGCAGTGACGAGGTTTAATTTTTTTCGTCCCTCGTCCTCTTCTGTGTCCATTGTGTTATGAAAATTTCCACACCTCTGAATCTCATGAACATTGGCACCGTGAGGCTTTCGATCATGCTGAACACGAATCTAGCCTCATATTTATGATTTCTATAATATCAAAACCTATTTCATCCTTGCTACGAAGTTTCATGAAAATTTCCTGCAGGTGTGGTGATTTTGGGCGTGAGAAAGATGGATGTTGAAGCACGTGTGAGGATGATGTATGAGCGAGAGGAGAGGATGACAGGTGAGAGAGGCAGATGTGAGTGAGGTGGATGACAGGTGTGGAAGGAGGGAGGCAGGTGTCAAGGTACCATGTCAAGTGTATCGATGACGTGTTGTGGACGTGTAGGTTGTCGCTGTTAATTGTATGTCTGAGAGGATAGAGGAGACAGACAGACAGACAGACAGACAGACAGACAGACAGACAGAGAAACAGACACAGGTGAACTAATACTCTGCAGGTAACAAAAGATTAAAAGATGGAAGCCTCTTTTGAAAAATAATTGTGTAGAGAAAGATTATTTTTACTTTTCATACTCGTCTTTTTTTGTTTCCTTTCTCTCTCTCTCTCTCTCTCTCTCTCTCTCTCTCTCTCTCTCTCTCTCTCTCTCTCTCTCTCTCTCTCTCTCTCTCTCTCTCTCTCTCTCTCTCTCTCTCTCTCATTTATCGAAGTTTGTTGCCTGAGGAGATAGAGGGAGAGACGTGGAGGAGGGAAGAGAAGAGTATGTTAGGTTCAAACACTCCTATGTATATCTACCACACCTTTTCATTACGGTTTAAAATCAGATGTATTTACGTGAGATGCTTAGTATACAGGGAGGCACTTTTTACCCTCCTCTCCATTATTCATGACTCGCAAACATTATTCCCAGTAGAAAAAAACAAAAGACATGTATCTTCTTAGTATTCTTCACGTGTTTTTTCCCTCCTCTTCGTCTCTCATTTCACGTTCAGCAGTTAGACGTTTTTTTAAAGGTTCGCGAAATGGTTGTTAATATATGTTCACTCTCTCTTTTTTTCTCTCTTTCTTTTTCTCTCTTTCTTCACTTGTTCATGCGATTTTCCGGGTGATTATGAGATCCTTCTACAGGTATTTGGTGAGCTAATTAATATTTTTTTAGTATATTAAGTCCTTTTTTTTACGTGTAACTGAGAATATTCACCATTTACTCAAAGTTTTTTTATATTAATTTTTTTCTCTCTCTTTTTCAGGTCCTTTTTTCCTTCTCGCTTTTGAATGTAAGTGTAAAGTTTATTTATTCATTGCCTTTTTCAATTATTTTTCTCCTCTTTGAATATGATTATAAAGTGTATTTATTCCTTGCCTTCCCCATCTTACTCTCTTTACACTCGCGTCCTTTAAAGGCAAACTATTGAAGAGTCACAAACGTGTATCCAGCACGAGTGTCAGTCGCATTGGAGGTGACATTGGGTGACCTCATCTTTAAGGTCAATGGGTAAAAGGTCATCATGATACCAGGTCAAGCAGGGATGAATCAGCGCTCGATAACGGATAGATAAATAGATAGATAGATAGATAGATAGAGAGAGAGTAGAGAGAGAGAGAGAGAGAGAGAGAGAGAGAGAGAGAGAGAGAGAGAGAGAGAGAGAGAGAGAGAGAGAGCGAAGGAGATTTTGTTATTTCCTCTTATTTTCACACTAATGCTACAGTAGTCTTTTCAGAGGATGAGGATAGGGTGTGTATAGGGTGAGGATAGGGTGAGATTACCTGTGTGCTTCTCATTTACCTTTATCGTGGTCGTAAATGCGTACTTTTCCTCCCTCAGGTGTGTGGGAGGAACAGGTGTGATAGGGGGGGGGGCTAATGTTTTTTAAATGTTTCCCTCGCATACTTAGGATTTAGATTGTATACTATGTTGCCTTATGTGTGTGTGTGTGTGTGTGTGTGTGTGTGTGTGTGTGTGTGTGTGTGTGTGTGTGTGTGTGTGTGTGTGTGTGTGTTTGTTTGTCGTCTGTTTGTGTTGTTATTTCATAGTGGTATGTGCAGTAGTAGTAGTAGTAGTAGTAGTAGTAGTAGTAGTAGTAGTAGTAGTAGCAACAATAGCATTAATATATTTACGTTTTAAAGACAAAAATAGTTAACTTTGGTACACCAGCTTTATATTACCTAGGTTTTTTATGGCATGAAAACACACACACACACACACACAACACACACACACACACACACCACACACACACACACACACACACACCTGTAATTCATTCAAAGCTAATTTCCACCTTTAATTACTTTCATGAATACGTGAGAACAAAAAAAACAAAAAAAATACTAATATAACCAAGTCAAAACAACCACTGTACTTAATTCAACTCAAAATTAAGATCAAGTATACGTATATTTTCCCCTTTTTGCTAATTTCCACTTTGAACAATACACAGTTAAAATAATATAGAAAGGTAAATAGATGTGGAAGGTATTGATTTTCACCGTGTTTGAGGGTGAGCAATTAAGAGAGTGTTAATGACGGTGGTGGTGATGGTGGTGGTGGTGGTGATGATGGTAGTGGTGATGGTGGTGGTGGTGGTGGTGATGATGGTAGTGGTGATGGTAGTGGTGATGATGGAGATGATTGAAGGAAAAAGGAAAATGACAAATAACATAGAGGAAACTTAAGAGATAAAACAGGGAAATAAATAAACTCAATCATTATATACATACACATACACACACAAACAGGCGAACGTACATGACAGTAACCTACACATTTTGACGTACACACACTAACACACACTACCCTAACACCTACACCATCACTAAAATCCTAATAACACCTGGTACACATACATATTATTTCTCTCTCTACCTGTGTGTGTGTGTGTGTGTGTGTGAGTGTGAGTGGGAGTGAGTGGGGGATAAGTGGCGCCAGGATTGAGGGTTCCTTCCTGCCTCCCTCTCGATGCCACTCCAAGTCTCTCACAACCCTTGGGGCAGGACAGGCTTAAGAATATCCTCCTGATTGCATCTCTCCTCCTACTGGACTTGAAGGATTCTAGGAACACAGATAACTAGGTCCACGAATTGTTTTTCTAATACTGTGTGTCTCTCTCTCTTTCTCTGTCTCTTTCTTCTTTTAACTAGATATCCTTTTTTTTTTTTTTTTTTTTTTCTTTTTAGGATTATAATATATCATTTTGTCTTTTCAACTTCACAAAAGATTACAAAAGTTAACTAGGTCCGTGTATTGTCTTCCTCTTACTTTCTCTCTTTCTCTTTCTCTCTTCTTTTAACTGGATTTTTTTTTTCTTTTTTCATCTTTTTTTCATTATTACAGTATATCATTTTGTCTTTTCAATTTTCTTCTTTCACTCTACTTGCTCAGGTAATGCCACGTGACACCTCCTTAATTATTACCTGTCATTTGTACCTAATTGGGGTGTGTATAGTCTATTCATTCCTAAATCTATGCATATCCTTCCCTTTTCCCCTAAAAACTCGATTATTTATGATTTTTTTTCCTATATTTCCTTTTTTTCCTTTTCCTTGTGGGTGGCCGTACCTATCTGTTTCCTTTTTCCTCCTTTTCACACAACTTAGACTTCTTTTCCTATCAGTTTTCCTTATTTCAAAACATCACTTCTTCCTATTTCCCTAATTTCCTTTTTCCTAAACGTTTCAACTCTACCTTTCCATTTCCTGAGATTTTTATAGAACTGAAACTCATGAAAATTTCCTCTTCGTTTCAAAGATCACAAAGAAAACTGGAAAAACGTGGATTTTTACTACAGTTTCCTGGAGTGTTTTTGTCCATACCTCATCTACAGTGTCTGCTGGTAGAGGAGGAGGAGGAGGAGGAGGAGGACGAGGAGGAGAAGGAAAGTGGTATGGGATGGAATGGGAAGGTAAAGAATGGGAGGCTCCAAGGTTATGACATCGGCTGAGAAAAGTGGGTTATGATGGGGACGGTAAGAGGAGGCAGAAGATTTTGGTAGAGTGGGAAGGAGGGTAGAAAGGAGGAGTAAAGAGCATGATGAAATAAGAGTGAGAAAAGAAAGAGAGAGGAGTGAAAAAATATGGGTGAAAAACATGTAAAAGGAACAAAAGAAACTACGAAATGAGAGAAAGGAAAGAGAAGAAAAAGTGGAATATGATGAGAAAATGAGAGAAAGAGGAGAACAGGGAGATAGAAATAAAAGATAGATAAGGAGAGTCAGGCAAGGATAGGGAAAAGAATGAGTTTGGGCGTGGGAGTGAGAGGGGGAAAACCGGTGAGAGGGAATACAATATATATCATTAATGGAAAACTATCATATCCAATCACCTCTCCATCCCACTCACTTCTCTCTCACCTAATACCCTCCTCCCTCCACCTCCCTCTCACTATATTATTTTCACATTATAAGCACTAACTTTTCCATCCTTAGCTACCACCTCTTCCACCTCTTCCACCTTCACGTTGAGTAGTGGATTCAGAAGGTCTAAAATACAGGCTTAGTGGAAGGTTTTGGAGCCTTGTTGAATGTTGCATGTAATTTGTGTGATGCTGAATACCTTTGAAGCGAAGGAAAGCAGGAGTGCATCAGCATATATTAAGATAATGGCGTTAGGGGAAATGTTGTTGTGCATTCATTTCGCGTGTAAGATGAAGAATGGAGAAATAAACAATAATAATAATAATAATAATAATAACAATGCAAAATATAAACCAAAACAAGATGAGAGAAAATCTTCAAAAAAAAAATAATAATAAGAGAGTAAAAAGTAGAGCCATGGCACCTTTAACTAGTACAATTGGCACCACTGGGACCAGAAGTTTGGCACCCCTTGGTCTGTGGTCCCAAAATTGGCTCCCTCGTAACGGTGCACTCAAGCTGTCTGGCGGAAGCTTAATAGAAAATAATAAGCAGAATTAAAGCTTCGTTCTACCAAGGATTAGCTTTTAATTGGAGGAGACGTTGGAATGGAGGAAAGAAAGGAGACACCTGCAGAATAGAATGAAGGGAGGGAAGGAGGGAGGGAGGGAGGTAGGGAGAGAGGGAAATGGAAGTAGGTAGGGAGGAAAAGAGGTAAGGAAGGAGGTAAGGAGGCAGAGAAGAAAATGGAAGGAGAGAGGGAGGGAAAGGTAAAGAGAAGAAGGTAAGGGATGCAGAATAGAATTGAGGGAAAGATGAAGGGCAAGAGGGAGGAAAGAGGCAGAGAGGGAAATGGAAGAAAGGACAAAGGAAGGGAAGGGAAGGGAAGGAGGATAACAGGAAGGAAAGAATGAAGGTTATGGAAAAGATGAGGTAGTAGTGGGAGGAAACTAGTGATGAAAGAAGGAAGGGAAGGAAGAAGGAAAACCGCAGAAGATAAAAAGGAAGGAAGGGAAGAAGGGAATTCACGGACAGAGAGAAGGAAGGTAAGATAGAAAGGAGGTGCAGACCGGTGGAAGGAGGAAGGCTCTTTGTAAGGAGGAGGAAGAGGAGGAGGAGGAGGAGGAGGAGGAGGAGGAGGAGGAGGAGGAGGAGGAGGAGGAGGAGGGAAAAAACGGAAGACAACGTTGTATGAAAGATGGAGGGAAGGAAAGTAAGGAATAAATCATGGTGGGAGTAAAGGAGAGAGAGAGAGAGAGAGAGAGAGAGAGAGAGAGAGAGAGAGAGAGAGAGAGAGAGAGAGAGAGAGAGAGAGAGAGAGAGAGAGAGAGAGAATAAAGATGTAAATAGATAACATCCTTGTCATTGCCTCTCTTCTCTTCGTCTTTATCTTATCCTTATCTTTATCTTTGTCTCGGTCTTGCTCAATGAAAGGGAAAAACTGATAATCGTAAGAAAACCACTATCTTTCAGGGAGTGGAATATCAGCTCTGACTTCCTGCCTTTCTAACCTCTACTTAAGAATATGTTACGACTTCTCTTTTTCCTCTCTGGGATTTTCTTCTCCTTCCTTCTAACTCCTTTCTCTAAATCCTATTAGTTCACATTTCCTTAATTTTATTCATTCGTCCACTTTTTTTTCTTCTTTTTTTCTATTCGCTTTCTCTCTTTTTTTCTGTTTTTTTTTCGTTTTCTTCAGATTCTCTTTCTTTTTTTTTCTTTTTCTCTCTCTCTCTCTCTCTCCCTCGCCATTCTCTACACGATTCCAATTTTCTTTTTCCCCTTACTTTCCAGAGAACGTCTTTTCATGCTTCTACTTTTCCTCAAACTTCATAAGGTCATCTCCTTATGTAGGTACTCATCTCCTCTGTCCTTATCCTCATCCATTATCTAACCTATTCTCCTTATTCCTCATTACCTCCTGCTCTCCTTCCTTTCCTCATCCTAACATTTTTTTCTCTCACCATCATGCAGCGTTCCGCCAGACTCTCTTCCGCTAATTTTACCTTTAAATCGCAAAATATGACGACCAACATGGAGAGTAACTTACCTGCCTGTTGAACTAATTAAAATTTCCTGTGTTCCACTGAAATGTTTGGCAGACACAATGGCATTCACTAATTTTAAAGCTACAGAGAGAGAGAGAGAGAGAGAGAGAGAGAGAGAGAGAGAGAGAGAGGAGAGAGAGAGAGAGAGAGAGAGAGAGAGAGAGAGAGAGAGAGAGAGAGAGAGAGAAACAGAGAGAGAGATAGCTGAATGATAGTCGTGTCGGAAAAGAGAGAACCTGGGAGAGAAACGAGAGAGAGCAAAGAGGTAATTGTTTTTCATCACGTAATTTATCTTGCAGGAAAATTTTTGGCTCTGTTTTGACGTTTTGGGAAATGTGAAGCGTGTGTGCGTGCGTGCGTGTGTGTGTGTGTGTGTGTGTGTGTTGTTTGCTGTGGGATGCGCTGGATGGAGTTTTGACGTGTTGAAATATGCTGTGGGTTTGTCATTAAGCTTCCGCTCTCTCCCACACAAACCTAGTCTGTCACCTGCATTATATTTCCTTTCCTACATATTTTCCTTTATCACTGAGAGAAAAGACCTGAGCAAAAAGCACGAATGACCTCGGAAAATATTTTAACACCAGTAACATGAAATTGCAATCATTTTAAACTTTATCTCTGCACATTTCTACAACATATTGCATCTCGTCGTGTTGTCGTGTATCATTGCTATGCCAGAACACGACGACATGCAATTCCTCAAAACTGATGTGGTGTGCTTTGCTGAAAACTGTGCAGCATTGTCAGTCGTGGAAAAAAAAGAGTACAGCCATGATTGTTACGTATAAATAACAATCAGCCTCAATCTCGTCAGGTACAGTACGTGATGGAGTCCTGTATTACGTCAGGTTTTATAATTACGTGTATCCCACCGCTGCCACCATTTATTTATAATTATCCATATCCAACCGCTAACCACCATATATGTTAAGTTGGTTATAAGGATAAAATCACATCAGGGAGAGAAAATCTTGCAGCTTCCATCCTTACTGAATTCTAGAAGAGCCAACCACTTGCTTTCTCTCGTGAGTTTCTCTTTACTTGTTGCAACAGACAGAGATTAAGAAACAACGTCTCTTATTTCTCGCGAGTGAAAGAAACCTTATGTCAATTCATTTTTCCGCCACCAGACGGTATCTTCGTTCCTCGACAAGGGAGACCAAATATACGACCTGTACGAAACTTACTATGTCTGCTGAGACCCCAAAAAAATACCTCACTCCAGTTTTTTTCGTTCATTTTTTTTTTTACCGGCGCCTCCATTCTTCTTGCTCACCGCTGCCCAGTCTCACTTACGTCATGTTCCTTCCTTCCTGCTTTTCTTCTCTCTCAGCCAATTTCTCCCTCCTTTACCCTCCTCTTCCTCCCGTCCTGCCGCGTCTTCTCATTCTACGCTACACTTCTCTCCACCTTCTCGGGCGCCCTAAACTTGGCTCTCATTTGCCCAGAGCGAGACGGCGTTTCTGACGTGGGAGACTTCCATCGTGTTTCTGTTAATTAGTGTTGTGTGCTGTGGCGTCCGTAAGAGAAGTGGGAGGGAATGAGAGAGCGGGCGGAGGGGAGGTAACGATGAGTGAGAAAGAGGGAGGGAGGGAGTAGGTGGGAAGGAGGGAGTAAGTGAATAGGAATGAGAGAGGAAGGAGGGAAGGTAAGAAAGATTTGAAGGAAAGAAAGAGGACAATGAAATGAATATGTGATAGGTGAACACTAGATAGAAAGAAAAGTAGAGACATGAAAGAAACAGTTAAGTGAAAGAGTAATGGAGATACAAAGTGAATGAAGAATAGTGTGCATTGTTTTAATAAGGTGTGAAGGAAGCTTGAAGTGATATTAACACCACCAGCCAGACAACTTAGGTGCCGTGCAAGGGAGTGTTAGTGTCGGTGGTGGCTTTCACATGCTGGATGGAACTTTAATAGGAAACCTGAGATGGGCAACAAACTTAACATCGATGCAAACAACATAAGTTTAATGTATTTTAATTTATTTACTTTTACGTCCTTATTTTTTGTTTATTCCACGCCGCTCACCCCACCCTCACACCCTCCCCAAAGCACACTACTAGCCGCGTCCAATGTCCGAAACATGTTCCCGCTTAAGTGAGGCAGCAACACTGAAGGCTCTTAAGGCCCAGCAGACGGTGCAGCGGAAGGCAGGCTGCACGGACTGGCCGGAAATATACTAAGAGGCAGGGATAAGACCTACCGAGGCGTGATGTGGGGAGGCGCCCCCGTCGAAGTTCCCGTATCCCATGTGGTTGCAGGTGCATCGGCAGGTTCTGAGGTGTTCCTCCAGGTCAGGCGGGAGGGGGGGCAGCAGGGGGTCAAGTGG
>JAPQNM010000041.1:2159485-2179485 GCA_029783475.1 Metacarcinus magister | reverse complement strand
CCCCTTCCCTTCACCCACCCCACAACACGCCCTCACAACCCCCTCCCACCCTTACTCCACCCTTATAAAATATACCTCATGTTTTTGCCCCCATAAAACTATCCTCATAGGACCTAAATAATAAACTGCCGCCTCCTTTGTCCAGAACAGGGAAAGTTAGGTGTGGAAGAGGAGAGAGGAAGGTTATGAGGAAGGTGAGAGAGTGAGGGAATGAGGAAGAAAGGGCAAAGGGAAACAGAGAAGAGAAGCATAACTGAGAAACATGAAAGAAAATGTGTAAAGAATAGAATAGAGGAAGGAAAGCAATAAATAATGATGAATTGTAACAGAGAGAGAGAGAGAAATAAAAAATGAAGTGAAATGAGTAATGTTTCAAGAAAAAAATGAGGAGGAAGAGGGAGCCATAGCGTAAGTTGGAGTGGAATGTAAAAAAAGAAAGAAGGAAAGAGAGAGGAAGGAAGTGGAAGATGTATGGGAAGGGAAAAGGAAAAATGAAGAGGGGAAGGAGAATTGAAAAAAGTTTGAGGTGAAGGAATAGAGGGAATGAGGAAAGACGAGGATTAGGAGGAGGAGGAGGAAGAAGAGGAGGAAACAGGAAGATAAGAAGAAAATAAAGAGAGAGAGAGAGAGAAGTTAAAAACAAGATCATACATACATCATCACTTCATCTTCATTCATCATCATCAATCTACGAAATGACTCACTCGCCCACCTAACCTAACCTAACCTAACCTAACCTAACCTTACCTAACCTAACCTAACCTAACCAAACCTAACCTAACCTAACCTAACCTAACCTAACCTAACCTAACCTAACCTAACCTAACCTAACCATACCTAACCTAACCTAACCTAACCTAACCATACCTAACCTAACCTAACCTAACCTAACCTAACCTAACCTAACCTAACCTAACCTAACCTAACCTAACCTAACCATACCTAACCTAACCTAACCTAACCTAACCTAACCTAACCTAACCTAACCTACGAAATGACTCACACGCACACCTGTCTTCCTCCCAAAACAAGAACAAGACAAGTAAAACAAGACCGCCAAAGCCTGACTCTCATTTGTCTCCCTGAAGTCCTCGTCTCGCGCTTCTAAAATACAGGGTGAAGCAGAAGTTGTTTTACCGAGGCCCACGTCAGTCACCCACCACCCACTCGTGAATAATGGACGGAAACTTCTGCGACGCCCTGTAGTTTGGCATTAGCGAATTTGCAATGCGGGAGAGAGAGAGAGAGAGAGAGAGAGAGAGAGAGAGAGAGAGAGAGAGAGAGAGAGAGAGAGAGAGAGAGAGAGAGAGGGAGATAACTGCTCCCCTGAATCGACGCTGAGCTAGATAGAATTCGTTGATTTTCTTCTTTTTTTCTCGTAAGTTCCTCCCAAAAAACTCGACAGAGAATTGCATTTGCTGACCACGTGTATCTAAAGAAAATGGTCTTTGGGGGTGGAGAGGAGTGAGGGGAAGGAGTAAGCAGGGTGAGAGAGTTGGGTGAGGGGGAAAAGAAAGGGGAGAGAGAGAGAGGGAGAGAGATATGTATGCCATTGCTGCGTCAGGTGAAGGTAAGGGACGCTAAATTAGGTTATGGAGGGTCAGGTAAGATGAAGCAAAACAAGTTAGGTTGGGCTGAAAAAGGTTTCACTTCAATTATTTTCTATATAGGATTCTCTGAGGCAGGTTATAGAGAAGAAAAGGATAAGCAATTGTTTGTGTAAGGGGAGATAAAGGAGGTTCGGGTAAGGTAGGAAAGGTAGTGTAAGGTAAGACTAAAGGGGAATAGAATAGTACTAGGGTGTAAAATCAATAGGAAAGGTAGGCAGAGGTGAACTTAAGAGATATAAATAACAACCATTGAAATAAGAAATATAATAAACTCAGGAAATAGACAAAGAAATCCAACATTATTTGATTCTTGTCTTGTAATGCGTTTTTATCATTAATTTTCCCCTTCACTTCCGGGTTCATCAATATTTTAACCTAATCGGTGTGGAAGGTCCTTTTTCACGGCTCAGAATAAGTGTAATCAAGCGATGGGAATAAATGCGTCGTGGAAAGCAAAGTTAGCCGATAAAAACATGAGTTATGGTTTAGCCCGCGAGTTCTCAGGATTATTTTGGGGGAATTTTCAGTAGTGGTTCCTGCATCTGTTTTCTACTGCCTCGCCGGAACCTAAACTTAACCTGAAACGACTACTATTTTCTCCTTTTTAGGTTTTGAATATTTGATGAACGAGTGGATGCTGCAATTTTTCATCTATCTCTCTCTCTCTCAAAGTTACGTGTGTTTTTTATTTTTTATTTTTTTATTTAAGTGACTTTTAAGTATTATTAGAGATTCTCGATTCTTTAAATTCCACGCTTTTTGATGATGATGAAAAATATGGAAAACTTTGGCTTCACCTGTAAAACACATACACATCAATACACGAACTCGGCTGAAGAGAGCAATAAAAACACACATTTCATCATCAAACTGACGTCAATCTGTTTTTTATGCAAATATATATCCCTTTTTTTACCTTTCATTGCGTTAAATCGAGTTTTTTTTTAACCAATTATATATTTTTTACTCCCTTTAATCATTGCTTATTAACTACAGCGTGAAAGAAAATGGGATGAAACGTTCAAAAGCGAGACAGTAATAGGAGGAAAGAACCCACTGAGTCCATGAAGAATATTAGCTTAAAGAAAACGAGAGGCAGGACAGAGGACATACTAATATTGTCTTCCCGAGTCATCAACACCACCTGAACCAACACTAGAGAGCCGCCCATCACCAAGCCCTTCACCACACCACCCAAAACTCCTTCATCACCCTTCATTCCCTTCATTTCCCCATCAGTCCCTTCACAACCACAGCAGGATCTTACATTAAGGAGAGACGTTATTATACCACCAGACGGTCTAACTACCAATCATCTAACTCCTTTACTCCTCTTCCTTACTCCTTTACACTCTACCACACCCAGACATCTGACTTATTACCAGTGGAGGAGTTACGACCAGACGCCACAACACAACCCTACCACAACCCTACCATATGGCCTCTTTACCACACCCATAAACTTTACCACATGCCACAACCCTACACCACAGTCACCATCTCTCATCTCAACACCCAATTTTAGTCTGAAATCATAATGGAAGCGATGGTGATGGTGGCAGCGGCGATGTCCCAGAAGCAAAGTGTCGCCAAACGTAATTTTATCCTGACAAAGCCTCTGGAGCGGTAACTGAGGACGACAGGAGGAGGCGGCGTGGGCGGGGAGGACGTGGGTGAGAAAGGGAGGGGAGGCAGGCGTCATCCATCAGCGGTAGCGTCAACAGGGCTGCCGGAGTTAATCCAGGGGAGAGGAGAGTCGGGGTCTGTCGAGAGAAATTTAATCCCAGAAGCTTGAGGAGTTCCAGAAATTCACTGGATGAGGCTGAGTTTCTTCTGCAGGGAACTCTTCTCCTCCTCATTACGGGCACGAAGTTTACATGATGACTGTTTTTGTTACTGAGAGAGAGAGAGAGAGAGAGAGAGAGAGAGAGAGAGAGAGAGAGAGAGAGAGAGAGAGAGAGAGAGAGAGAGAGAGAAAGAGAAAGAGAGAGAGAGAGAGAGAGAGAGAGAGACAATAGTGTTTGGGTATGATGATGATAATTGGGAAAGATGATGAACTGGAAATGACTTGGGTACAGATGTGTGTGTGTGTGTGTGTGTGTGTGTGTGTGTGTGTGTGTGTGTGTGTGTCTGTGTGTCTGTGTATCTATGTATCCAGACCACGTTGAACTATAAATAAAAAAAATATGTATAGGAATAGAAACAAGAGGCTGGAGAGGACAAATTAGAAGGCTGGGATGATACGCAAGAAAATGGAGAAGAAGAAAAGGTAGTTGTGTGTGAGTTTTGATATTCGTCCCTGTTATCTGCTTCTCAGGTCGATGTTGGGGAACCATCTGCTCTGCCATTGTCCCCTTAGGCGGTAGGAGCACGGAGGAGGAGGAGGAGGAGGAAAAGGAGGAAAAGAAGGCGGGGAAAGAAGAAAACTGGAAAGAGGAGAAGGAGGGTGAGGCAGAGAAGTATTGCAGACTGGAAGGCTTAAAAGTATAGTTGTTCATTGGTGTTGAGGGTGTGTGTGTGTGTGTGTGTGTGTGTGTGTGTGTGTGTGTGTGTGGTGTGTGTGTGTGTGTGTGTGGCAGTGGTGGTGAGAGGAAAAGATGCAGATTTCCGTGTTGAATGTTGTGGTCGGTTGTGTGTCGGTGTAAGTTTTGGACACGTGAAAAGATTTAATTTCCTCGGCTTTGTATGTTGTGAGAGAGAGAGAGAGAGAGAGAGAGAGAGAGAGAGAGAGAGAGAGAGAGAGAGAGAGAGAGAGAGAGAGAGAGAGAGAGAGAGAGAGAGAGAGAGAGAGAGAGAGAGAAGGAAGGAAAAAAAAAGAAAGAAGAGAGAGAGAGGGAGAAAAAACAGATGTCCTTCTCAGATTCTGCATCAAGTGAGGGACGTGTGACAACTCCACACACACACACACACACACACACACACACACACACACACACACACACACACACACACACACACACACCATAGATTAACTCACTTTACCCAGCTACTCTATTTTTTCCCCTTACAGTCATTGAACGAGGCTCGCAAAAAGTGTATGAGGTTGGGGTGAGATATATTTTTCAATTAATTTAATCGAAAAATTCCAATGTTAACAGCTCAATGGACCCAAAGAGAGCACGTGACAGAGATAATGAATGGAAATTTTTATGTTCAAGTAAATGTGGGAAGAGTGAGTCATGTCGCTGGTTGGCCCAAACTCACTCCCATTGACTTTAGTTTTTTATATATATATATATATATATATATATAATATATATATATATATTTTTTCATATTGGTTAATTTTGGTGACTAAAAGCTCGTCAGGTAATGGTGAAATGTGGTTGTGAGGTGAGTGTGTGTGTGTGTGTGTGTGTGTGTGTGTGTGTGTGTGTGTGTGAGTGTGTGAGTGTGTGAGGGAAGTTAATGTTGTGAGGTTTGCGTCGTAATTTAAGTTCATGGTGAGATAATTTGTCTCCCTCACATATTTAGAGTAAAAAACGATGTGAGTAATTAATTAATTAATCTGCTAAAAAGAAATATAATTAATAAATGAATGAACAGGTAGACAGATAAATGAATGAGTGACTTTCCTGACTTATTGAATAGCTGATTGACCCACTGACTGACTGACTGACTAACTGACTGACCCACTGACTGACTGACCCACTGACTTACTGACCCACTGACTTACTGACTGACTGACTGACCTACTGGCTTCCTGACTCACTAACTCACTCACTCACTGACCCATTTACAAACTAACTGAAGAAGGTCACTAAAGCAGACTGTGACCTTCAACCCACACCTGATGACCCTAACCTTGACCTCACCTGACCCTGACCCCCACGCCCACACCTGTCACGCCCACACACACCTGTCGTCTTATCGTGCCCGCCCACCTGCCGCTCGACTCATTAGCTGTGAGGTATGAAAATTGGTGTCTCGCTGAGGACAAAGATTAATATTGGTAGGTAAGGGGGAGGGAGGTAAAGGAGACTGAGGGGAAAAAAGGAAGAGAAGGAGGGAAAAAAGGGAGAATGTGTTGCTTGTTCTATCCTTGTTTAGCCTTCATCTTCTTCCCTCATTAACTTTTTTTCTCTTCCTCCTCTTCCTCGTCCTCCTTCTCTTCATCATCTTCGTCATTTTGGTCTCCTTTTTATTCGTCTTTTTCGTCATTGTCGTAACTCCTCCTCCTCCTCCTCCTCCTCCTCCTCCTCCTCCTCCTCCTCCTCCTCCTCCTCCTCCTCCTCCTCCTCCTCCTCCTCCTCCTCCTTCTTCATGAATAAAACATCATCCCAACCCTCGCCTACTCGCCTTTCACACACTCGTTTGAAAAATAATTAAGCAACTCGTCTCTTTTTTTTCACTCTACTTCCTTCCCCCTTCCCCTTCACCCTTCACCCTTCCCCTTCCCCTTCCCCTTCCCCTTCCCCCTTCCCCTTCCTTCTCCTCCTAGAAATTCATTTGCGAGACGCATGGCGGTGGGATTAATTTAATACTGGCGTAGGGATTACTGTGGGAGGTTGAATAAGTCGATATGTTTTTTTTTTCTGTTTTTTTTCTCCCACCAAAATTATGACGCATTTCCCCTCACCTCATTATTATCATTATTATTATTATCATTATTATTATTATTATTATTATTATTATTATTATTATTATTATTATGTGTACTGTGGAGGATTTATAAGTAAAAGGAAAGGAGGAAGCAAAGGAAGAGAGAGAGAGAGAGAGAGAGAGAGAGAGAGAGAGAGAGAGAGAGAGAGAGAGAGAGAGAGAGAGAGAGAGAGAGAGAGAGTATGCAAAGCAGCTAAAGCTAAAACATAAAGTGCTCGAGGATGGACTGAATTAAAGAGAAGAATAAATCAATGTCAGTTAATGTGGAGCGGAAATAAAATCAAGGAAAGTGTACGAGAGATAAAGTTACGTGATTGAGAGAGAGAGAGAGAGAGAGAGAGAGAGAGAGAGAGAGAGAGAGAGAGAGAGAGAGAGAGAGAGAGAGAGAGAGAGAGAGAGAGAGAGAGAGAGAGGGAGAGTGAGTTTTTTTTTCTTTTTTTAGCCTTTTACTGGTATGGGTTCTAAAGAGAAAGATTATGCAGATGAGATGGCATACCGCCGTTAAAGTGATGACAGACTCGTGTGCGCGTTCCCTTTAAAGTGGCGGGAAAGTGGAGCAACACAGGTTCATGTAAGTGGAGTTTAATTATAAAAAAAAAGTGGGTGTTTGGGTGGAGGCGTGTGGGTGGAGGCGTGTGGAGGTGGTGATGAGTTGGGTTTAGAATGCAAGTTGAATCCCAGAATGTTATGTCAAAAAAGTGGTGATAATGATGATGATGATGATGATGATGATGATGATGAGCCATGTGACTTAAATAATGATACTTACTTAGTTTATCTTTATTTTTATTTTATTTTTATTTTCATCCTCATATTATCTCTCTCTCTCGTGTATTCATTTTCTCTTGCATATATATTTCTATTCCAAAATCTGTCTCTTTCACTCTCTCCATCTCGTTCTCCTTTTCATCATTAAAATCTTTCATACCTCCTTCTCATCTTCCTTCATTTTCCCAGATCCTCCTCCTCCTCCTCCTCCCCCTCCTCCTCCTCCTCCTCCTCCTCCTCCTCCTCCTCCTCCTCCTCCTCCTCCTCCTCCTCCTCCTCCTCCTTTTCAGCTTGCCACTTAAGACTTCTCAGGTAACTTGCAAAGGTCGAAAGTCTGGGAAGAAAATCATGACATTTGAGAATCGGCTCAGGCTGGCTGGTGCGGGTGAGTCAGCATGAGTCAGGAATGAGTCAGGAATGAGTCAGGAATGGTAAGGCCAAGACGCGGCTGGTGGGTTGGGGGGGAACAAGCGGGTGTAAAGGGGAAGGAGGGAAGGGAAGGGAAAGGTTTGAAAAAATATGAATGAGTCAGTTCGAGAATAAGGAATGTGATTGTTAAATGTAAAGTCAGTCAGAGTGAGAGAGAGAGAGAGAGAGAGAGAGAGAGAGAGAGAGAGAGAGAGAGAGAGAGAGAGAGAGAGAGAGAGAGAGAGAGAGAGAGAGAGAGAGAGAGAGAATTAAAAGAAATGAATACAAACGAATGGGAGAAGAGAGAGACATAACCGTAAGAGGAGGTAGGAGAGGAAAACTATTAGAATAAGGAATAAGAGAGGATCGCAAGGAACAGTGAAGGAAGGGAAGAGGAAGGGAAGAAGAAAGGTAGGAGAAGAGTGAGAGAAATTCAGCAAAGGTAAATATAAAGATATTAAGTGAAGGAAGGAATAAGGGAGGAAGAGGAAGAGGAGAGAGAGAGAAATTCAATGAAGGAAGAAAAGAGAGAGAAATGGAGTAGAGAAATTTTATTTATTTGTCCTTAATAAGAATCAAAACATTATAAAAACCTTTTAGAAAAAATAGAAAACAATTATAATAATTTTAGAAACCATAAGAAACATTAACAAACAAAGAAATCCAGAAAAATATTAAATAAGCGAATAATTTTGTATATTTATTTGAATTATTTTGAAAACAATAAAGACATTATCTCCCTTTTAGTTTATATGATTCTGATGCAAACTGAAAATGTTGCGTCAAAATAATTTCTTAATTTTAGTGAAGGAAGGAATAAGGAAAGAGAGAAGCAGAGAGAGAAATCCATAGTGAAGGAAGGAAAGGAGAGAAATAGAGAGGAAGATGAAATGGATCACGAGGAATTCAGTAAAGGAAGGTAAGAGGAAGAGGACGATAGGAATGTTAGTAAAGAGTCACTGTTCATATAAATGTTAGGTTCTACATGACTTTATATTTCCATCACTTGAATTAGTCTGCAACTCAACAGATCTTTGTAAATTACTTCTTCCTTTACATGAACTAGAACTACAACCTCTCATCCTTTTTTTTCTCTTCCTTAAATCTTCTTGTTATATATTTTTTGTTATTGATTTTTTTCTTGTTAGATATTTGTTTTTGTGCAATTTTTCTTTATCAATAGTTTTGTTTTCTGTTTATGGCTCTGGATTGATTTTCTATTATTTTTCTTTTCTTTTTTTCTATCTCTCAGTTAAGACCAAAGTTCACATCTCTAATTTACAACCTTTTTTTCAATACATGTTCTTGCTGTTAAACAAAACCAGATAACCTCAGTTTGTGTATGTCAGTTTTCTTTTATTCATTTCTCCTCTGTGTATCTGTGTGCGTTTCTGTTTCTGAAATGGTGCAGGTGAACGTAACTATTCTTTCTATCCTCTGTCTGGAATTCATGTGTGTAAAGACCATTCAGTGTAAGGAAATACTTCGCTAACCTCGCCTATAGAAGGATGAATGTTAGTGTAAAAATATGGAAAAAGGGAACGATTCAAGAATGTTAAGTCTTCCCTTCAATCAATTGGCTTCGTCATGATAAAGCTTCATTTTCTATTTCGTTGGTCTGCTCTGAAGCTTTGCAGTTAAAGGCTGTAAAAGGCTTTGAAGATTCTGTTCAATCGGAAGTCGTATTTCTCTCTCTCTCTCTCTCTCTTTCTTCCTTTCTTCTCTCTCGTTCTCTCTTTCTAGGTGTATGTATATATGTATGTGTGTATATATGTGTGTGTATATGTGTATAAGAGATCAGGCTTATGAATAAAAAGGTTAAAATGTATAGAAAAAGAAAAGAAAAGTGTGGACAATACAAACAAAACACACTGTAAACATTTCTCTTTTTGGCTTCGGGAAAACTTGATATAAGGAAATTTTACCGCAAAGAAAGACAGCGAGGGAGGGAGGGAGGGAGGGAAGGAGGGAGGGAGGGGGGAGAGGGGGAGGGAGGGAGGGGGAGGGGGGGTGTTAGGGGCGCCTCCCCCCTTGAATAGGATTGACAGCACCGGGAACGAGACTGTCCAGGACACGTCTGTTGCTATAGCTGACATGAGAGAGAGAGAAAGAAAGAGAGAGAGAGAGAGAGAGAGAGAGAGAGAGAGAGAGAGAGAGAGAGAGAGAGAGAGAGAGAGAGAGAGAGAGAGAGAGAGAATACGAAGAAGAAGAAAAAAACAAGAGAATACAACGAAGGTTTATAAGGTTTACTCCCACAAGTCTTAATACGTCATCAAATCTCCACATCTTGAAGCAATCTCGAGGTTAATTCTGTTGACATTAATTGCACTGTACGAAAGGAGAGGACTGTCTGTAGCGGGAATCTCATTTAATTCCCTTACTGTGTTGTGTTGGTGGTGAAGTTAATATCACCAGGAGTAAAGGTGTACCCAAGACATAATTAGCATCTTAAAAGTGACGAAAATACATCCTTTCATCTCTCCTTCACTATTCCTTCCTCCTTATCTTCTCACTACCTGAGCTTAACCTTATGAAATTCCTCCTCTTTTTGTGATTTAGAAAGTATGGAAAAAGATTACATATGAGGAAGAATTTTTGAATATCTCAGTTTGATTTTGTAAAGGATTAAATGTAAATAAAAAATCTATCCTAATCGCCTTTATACTGATTATGTAAGGGATTTAAAGTGTTGTTTTGGTAATAAGGTTAGAAATATGGTGAATACTCGATGTGTTCATGTAATCTTCATCTTGTTTTGCGTTTTGATCTTGTTCTGTCAGTCGAGGGTAAGGTTAGAGACAAACAGACAGACAGACAGACAGACAGACATACAGACAGACAGACAGACAGAAGGAATATAGAGAAATTAATGACATGCTTTGATAAGTCATTTCTTCTCTTCCTATCTTCCTGTTCCTTCCTCCTTCTCCCTTTACAATACAAAATAAAAGATACCTGTTCCCATACACCGTCCAAAGGCTAATTAATAGTGTTAATTAACTATAATATAAATTAATTAATATAACAGATGTGTCCCCTTTATTATATTCCCTTTCTCATGCTACATATTCCCTATTGTACTTTTTCTTCTACCTTTTCCATTCACCTTTTCTCTCTTCTCTATCTCTCGCTGTCCTGCCCTTTTCTTTCCCTTTCCCTTACCTCCCTTCTTCTTTCTCTTTCCCCTTCCTCTTCCTCTTTCCTCCCTCCTTCTTTCCCCTTCTCCTTCCCCTTCCCTTCCCTCCTTCTCTCCTCTTACCCAGACACCTGCACCACCCTAGACTATGTAATTACAATCTCATTTCTTTCATCATAGCACACAACGCACCACTGCTCTCCCTCTTTCACCTCCTCTTTTCTGCATCTCTTCGTTGTACTCTCTCTCTCTCTCTCTTTCTCTCTCTCTCTCTCTCTCTCTCTCTCTCTCTCTCTCTCTCTCTCTCTCTCTCTCTCTCTCTCTCTCTCTCTCGTCTTATTAGGTAGGAAAGGTAGTATAAAAGAGAGAAGCAAGATATATATTAACTAAAGCAAGGAGGAAGGAAGGAAGGAAGGAGTGAAAAAATAATATGTTGGAGCTAAATTATGTGGATTCTTAAAAGGAAAAGAGGAAGAGTGGAAGAAAGATGAAGTGGAGGAAAAAGAGGAGGAGGAGGAGGAGAAGGAAGAGGAAGAGGAGGAGGAGGAGAAGAAGGAGGAGGAGGAGAATGTTCGCGAATTGATGAGGCAAAAAATTATGGTGATCTACAATAGTTTATGCGATCGTGGGTGAGGAAGGGAAAGGAAAGAATCTTGAAGGAGGGAGAGGAGGAGGAGGAGGAAGAGGAGGAAGAGGAAGAGGAGGAGGAGGAGGAGGAGGAAGTAAGGGTGATGTGCGAAGGGTGTGGCGGAAGACAGGTGGCAGCAGGTGTTGAGGGTGGTGATGCTCCTCCTCCTCCTTCTCCTCCTCCTCTTCTTCTTTTTCCTCCTCCTCCTCTTCTTCTTTTTCTTCATCTTCCACCTCCTCCTCCGCTTCCTTCTTCTCCGCAGTGGTAGAATTCTCACCTACCTGTGTTCCTATGCTTCTCTTCTTCTCCTCCTCCTCCTCCTCCTCCTCCTCCTCCTCCTCCTCCTCCTCCTCCTCCTCCTCCTCCTCCTCCTTCTCCTCTTCTTCCTGCCACCACGCTGTATCATTCACCATCAACAAAATATATATAGTTCCGACGAGAGAGAGAGAGAGAGAGAGAGAGAGAGAGAGAGAGAGAGAGAGAGAGAGAGAGAGAGAGAGAGAGAGAGAGAGAGAGAGAGAGAGAGGTACCTGTTCTATAAAAGTAACTAACACCATTTTTTTCCCTGCCCAATGTGTATTTGTTTCCTTTTCAATCAACTTGAGTGATGGAGAAAAAAAATGGAAAAAAGATTATACACTAAAATGAGCTGCAGAAACGCCCTTTAAATGCTTTATTATATGTCTGTCTCGTATTTTATTTTAGTCATTAAAAGAAAAAGAAAAAGAAAAAGGAAGTGGAATATACACCTAATATGAAACAAGGACAAGACAATGCAATCACTAGTCCATCCCGTTGATATAAATTGCTACTTTCGCATCGTATTGCACTCCATTATTTTCCTCTTCATGAAAATAAGAAAAAAAAATATATATATAATAAATTACCTTTAAACCAAAAAAAAAAGTAACACAAAAAACAAAATTACAATACTCAACAAAAAAAAATATATGAGTACTTTTTATACAACAAATTTTCATGACAACATTCCTCTCTTTCTCTTTTTTTTTATTTTTTTTTTTTTATAATGATCTAAATTTAAGTCACCTTGTCTCTCTTAATGAAAAGGTGTTAACATTCCTCTCACAGGTAAGCAAGGTAGGACAGTCACGATACACACCTGCTGATTACAGGCTTGGGGCAGGTGTGTCATGGCGAGGAGACATGTGTAAGGTGGAAGGTGGAAGATGAAAGGTCTAGAGGAGGTGGAAGCGGGTAGATAAACAAGAGAGGAATGTGAGGATGGACAGGTGGAATGCGGACAGATGTGGAAGGGATGGAAAGAGGAATATCAGAAACAGAAAAAGTGGATGAAAGTGGAATAAAAGAATAAATATGATAAAAAAGTGAAGTAGAGGAATATATAAATAGATGAGAAAGTACAGGTGTGAAGGGTAATATGATAAAAACAGGTGTGGTGGAGGTGTTGATTAATGAGCACATGTGGAGGAAGGAAGAGGAGGAGGAGGAGGAGGAGGAGGAGGAAGAGGAGGGTTAGTAGAGGAAGAGAAATATCATGCGTTGAATGAATACAATGGAGACAAGTGTGGTGGTGGTGTTGATAGTGGTGGTGGTAGTGGTGGTGGTGGTGGTGGTGGTGGTGGTGGTGTCACGTGATGTCAGTTGCCACACACCTCAAAGTTATGAAGGGATGAGAATTTTTCACCGTGTGTTTTGGTGCAGTTACCTAAAAAGTGAGGCCTCGTGGGGGTGTGAGGTACTGTGTGCGTGAATCTCTTACACACACACACACACACACACACACACACACACACACACACACACACACACACACACACACACACACACACACACACACACACACACACACACTTTCTCTTAGCTTATATGTGTGTGTGTTTATTTATTCTTCTGATTAGATTCTCTCTCTCTCTCTCTCTCTCTCTCTCTCTCTCTCTCTCTCTCTCTCTCTCTCTCTCTCTCTCTCTCTCTCTCTCTCTCTCTCTCTCTCTCTCTCTCTCTCTCTCGCTCTCTCTTTATTTTCCTCTCCCTCTCTCACCCCTTTCCATTAGCTCCCCCCTTTGCGTTTCTCTCTCACTTCCCTTTCGCTTAACTACTAATGAACAATTTACTCGGATCCCTCACGCCGGGGTCAGACAGAACCGAAAGGGAGGGGAGAGGGAGGGAAGAGGAGGAGGAGGGAAGAGGGGAAGAAGGATAGGGAGGGACGATAGGGAGGGAGCAAATGACCAGTGAACCAAGACTACCTAGCGTGAACCTTTTTTCCTCTCGCTAGGGTGTGTAGGCGACGAGAGGGATGTGAAGGGTGGAAGCTGAATTCTTAAAGTTGGGGGTTTAAGGGGGAAGGAAAGGTGAGAGGGAAAGGTGAAAAGGTGATAAATGAAAAAGATGAAGAATAAGAATAAGAGATTGAATAAAGTGGAAATCAGATGCGTGTGTGAGTGAATAAGTTTTGGTAAAATGAAGAAAATGTGAAGATTTGAGTGAATGTTGTAAATAGTTGGTGTGTGTTACGTTTCATTAAGATAGCACAGGTGTACGTAATTAAGGGGGAACACCTGGTCTAATCTGGCTTGTAGGGCGTCAGGTAAGTCAGGTAAGTCCTCTCCACGCCAGGTAAGATAAGACTGAATGATAGAAGGAGGAAAAAAATAATAGTGAGAGAAAGTGATATTACGTTGCAGGAAATGACTTGTTGGTAGAGGTAGGAGGAGAAAATTGGGATTACTGAGTCTAATGAAATGTGTTAGTGATTTTCTTAAGCCGTGCAAAGTGAAGGGGAAATCTGCCTCATAAATTCTTAATCCTGCAATGTATTTACTTAACATTTATTACATATTTTTTTTCAACACCATCCTTCTTCACTTTCTTTTTAACCTTCATCAGTTATTTAAATCCTTAGTAAAAAGAAAAAAATATATATAGCATGCTAGCAAACATGTAAAATAAATAATAAAATAAGAAATCTTGGTTATTTAATTTATTCAGTTTGCTGTTGAGTTATTTAAGGAATTTTTTATATTTTATTTATTTTATAGTTATTTATCTTTTACATCAAGGAAAACACAACACACGACTTTGGAGATAGAAGTAAAAGTAAAACAGTAAAAGAGGATTTAGTGTGATCCTCTTTCCTCACCTTTACCTCCTGAATATATCGCTTCTGACCATCTAGAAGCTTTGGTATTCAGAGCAAGATTGTGTTACACCGCTTGTTCCTCTCTCTCTCTCTCTCTCTCTCTCTCTCTCTCTCTCTCTCTCTCTCTCTCTCTCTCTCTCTCTCTCTCTCTCTCTCTCTCTCTCTCTCTCTCTCTCTCTCTCTCTGTTCTCCTGTCTCATTCTTTACCTCCACCCCCCGCCCTTTCTCTTTCTTTTTCCTGCATCTCTCGCTATCCCTCCTTCCCTCCACTTTCCCATATTTTCTCTCCTTCCTCTATTCATCTCCATCTTTCACTACGTTCCTATCTCCTTTTTTCTACCTCATCCTTACCTCCCTGTGCTTCTATCTTTCTTTCCTTCCTTCCTTCCTTCTTTCCCTCCCTCGTCCCTTCTTCCCTCTACTTGAAGATTTAACTCTACATTTCTCTGCTAAGTATTACAGAACATTTATGAAGAAATAATATAAGGGCGAGAAAGGCTTCACTGCGACCTGAAAACGACCCTTGAACCCCTTAGGGACAATCATAAGGGGATTTAGGGTGTTTATAAAGGGTTGTGGACTTTTTTCAAGGGTTTAAACGGATTCGTATAAGGGGGAAAAATACGTGAAGAGGGAAAAAAAGAGAGGGAAAAAATATACGCTGTCGTTGGTATAAGTTCGCTCCTCCGATACAGCTTGTATTGATACGCAGCGTGTTGGATCCTCTTTGATGCCTGTCAGAGGGTGTTGTGATGCGTAAAGATGTGTGATACAGATTTCTTGCCCCCATAGAAAGGACGGGTGTTAGGGACCAGCAGCTTACCCAGCGTGAAGAGAGAGAGAGAGAGAGAGAGAGAGAGAGAGAGAGAGAGAGAGAGAGAGAGAGAGAGAGAGAGAGAGAGAGAGAGAGAGAGAGAGAGAGAGAGAGACAAAAGAAGATTTGCCACAGGAGTAAAGAAAACTTTTTGAGTGTATAAGAGAGAGATTGGAGGATAGCCAAGTGAATGAATAAAGAAGAGAAAGCCAGTGGCGAGGTGCAGATTGGCTTTTCAAGGAGGAAGAGAACGAGTAGGAGGGGAAAAAGAAGAGGAGGAAAGGTGGCAGGAGGAGGAGGAGGAGGAGGAGGAGGAGGAAAAATGTTACAGGAAGGAATAAATAAAGGGAGAGAAACACTGGGAGAAGCTTGTCAGTCTACAGAGGATTAAATAACGGAATACAAAGATATACAAAATGTGGAAGGGTATTTTAAGAGGAGGAAGAGGAGGAGGAGGAGGAGGAGGAGGAAGAAGATTTCGAACTGAGATTGACGGGGCGTGCAAGCCAAAGAGAGCAGGAGGTGGAAGAGGAGGAGGAGGAGGAGGAGGAGGAGGAGGAGGAGGAGGAGGAGGAGGAGGAGGAGGAGGAGAAGGAGGAGGAGGAAAAATAAGAAGAGTAGGAGGAGGAGGAGCATGGAAAAATTCTCACACTTGAAGCCCTGAGCGAGGATTTTGGGTGGAAGTCGAGTGTGAAGTGCAGGAGGAGGAGGAGGAGGAGGAGGAGGAGGAGGAGGAGGAGGAGGAGGAGGAGGAGTGGTACTTTAGTTTGTGTAAATAAAAAAAAAGAATGTACACGATTCAGGTTAAAAAAATGAAAGAGTGAAAAAAAAAAAAAAATTATAACGAATCTGCTCACACACACACACACACACACACACACACACACACACACACACACACACACACACACACACACACACACACACACACACACACACACACACTTCCTTTGAGCCTCAGGTGTTCTGCAGGTTGGTGGAAAAGGATGATGAGAAATAAGAGCAGGAGGAGGAGGAGGAGGAGGAGGAGGAGGAGGAAGAGGAGGAGGAGGAGGAAGAAGAGGGGGATGGACATGAAAAATGTTTAATTTTTGAAAGGCTGCAAGAATTGAAGGAAAGGATAAAGAAAATAAAATAAAATAAAGAGGGAGATAGAATAGACAAGGATAACTATGAATAGAAAAGTATAAAAGGGTAGGAATGATAATAATAATAATAATAATAATAATAATAATAATGATAATAATAATAACAACATTCTATTTTCAGAAACTTCCCTATCGTCAACAACAACATCAAAGTGATAACAACCTAAAAATAACATCACATCAGGTAAGAAAATCATGTTCTTGGGGTTGGAGTGAAGCAATTTTTATGTAATTAATCACTAGAAAATAAATACACAAAGAAGTAAAGGAGTAAAGACGCCTCGTCAGCCAAGGGGAAGAGGAAGAGTAGAATAACCTCAACAACCTCAATTATGAAGGTTTTTTGGGAGGGTTTCGAGGCCTATAGAAGAGGAGGAAAAGGAGGAGGAGGAGGAGGAGGAGGAGGAGGAAGGGATGTTCTCAAGGCTGTAGGAAGGTGTGATTTATCTTACTGATCACATGAGATCAGACGTGTTAAGGGATGCTGGTATGTGTGTGTGTGTGTGTGTGTGTGTGTGTGTGGTGTGTGTGTGGGTGTGTAGAGACAGACAGACACACAGAGAGATAAAGTGAAAAGAAACGTTACCAAGAATAGTAAAAGGGAGAGAGAGAGGGTTAGAGAAAAGTTTGTGTAAAGAAAAGAGAGAGAAAGAAAACCTCAGAGAAAGGTCAGGAAGATATTCATAAATAGAAATGAGACAGAGAGAGAGAGAGAGAGAGAGAGAGAGAGAGAGAGAGAGAGAGAGAGAGAGAGAGAGAGAGAGAGAGAGAGAGAGAGAGAGAGAGAGAGAGAGAAGAAAAATATCTATCTCTTATTCCTTTTTCTTTTCTTTCGTCAACCTCATCTTATCACAAACCAAGGATTCCCGCCTCACGTTCCTGTCTTGCTATCATCATCATCATCATCATCTTCCCTTAACCTCCAATAACCCAAAAGTTTCATCGTCATACCAATCTCTCTCTCTCTCTCTCTCTCTCTCTCTCTCTCTCTCTCTCTCTCTCTCTCTCTCTCTCTCTCTCTCTCTCTCTCTCTCTCTCTCTCTCTCTCTCTCTCTCTGACTTTCTTTTCTGATACAACAAACAGCACATAAAACTTAATGATGCCTTAAGGTCTTTACAAATATCATCTTGCCAACCTGAAGGAAAAAATAAATTACAATTCACATTTATTTTGCTTTCTGCGAACTCACAAGCGGAATTTCGTAACACACTGTGAGTTGGGATTACTGTCCGTTATTTAATGCATGGCGGTGCGCTGTATCGGTGTCGGTTTTCTTGGTCATCCTTGCGACCACCAACCGGATCAATAATTCACTGTCGTCGCTCTGAACAGGATGAAATATTCCGTCGCCTTAATATTGACTCGCTTCGTGTGCCACTAAAGTTAGTAGACCACGAAGGTGTGATTGCTTCCTTGCGTGTGTCAGGGAGAGTTTGTCCTGAAGGTGAGGACAACTAAGGCGTGTCTCTGGCTGAGTACTTGACTGTGAGCTTGCGCGGGAAAGGTGTTTATAAGAGAGAGAGAAAAGAAAGACACAAGCAGATAGACAGACGCAGACACAGAGAGGGAGCGGAGGAGTGGAGGAGCGGCGTGCTGGCAGGTCGAGTGGACTGAACACTTGACTTGCTCACCAATATTGATCCTCTTGTGGCATTTCTGTGGGCGAAGGGCAGCGGGGAGGACAAGGTCAGGTAACCACTCCCATCTCTGTCCCTTAGTGATCACTGGCTCCTCCTCCTCTCCTCCTCCTTACCACCCCTTCCCTTCCCTTGACCTTATCCCAAGTGTAGAATAAAACATTATGAACTTCATCTTTACAACCACCTTGAGGGATTCCACGCATTCCCATTGGTGTGTTAAACAAAACCTGAAGTCTCGAGGCAGTCTGTCAATTCTACTTCACATTGGAGTTTGTTACGAGTACTTTTAGCGAGGTTTTTCTTTCCTTTCTGGTTCTCTTTGTGGCTTGTAAAAGGAGGTGGAGCTAAAAATAAATATCATACACACCTAACGAGGTGTTGTGAGGTACGCTGTGAAAAGGTTTGAGATTTCAGCTGTACCCAACCTTCTCGTCCCCTTCTCTGCCTTGCCTTGTCTCGCACCGCCCACACCCGGCCCCTCGCTGGCTTCATTAGCAAGGATCAGCTTCATTATTGTGCTGATGTTGTGGCCAAGATGTGTTACGAGGGGAGAGGAGATAGGGGAAGGTACACCACCAACCCTGATCTGTCTCGTTGTCACTACCACGTCCCCCTCCTCCTCTTCCTCCTCCTCTTCCTCCTCCTCCTCCTCCTCCCCCATGCAGGTCACCTATTAGTCATCGGTGTCCTGGTAAGGGTAAGCCGCTGGGTATCGCAAATTCAGCCTCAGTTCTGCAGGAAAATGAAATCCAACTCTGCTCTCTTGGGAAATATCCAAGTTTTTATCGATGCCATTTGAGTGATTGAATTGGTTGTGTTCCTGTGTTGTGCGTCAATATAGATTCCTGTGCTTAAAGTTGTACATGTTATTCAACCTTAAAAAAAAAGAGGAGAAGTATAACATATTGATCCACGTAAAAAAAAATTCAAATGAGTTTCTGTAATGAAAAAATCTATTGACGTAATATATTTTCTTCTTTTTTTTTCTTCTTTTTTTTTAATCTCATGCATTTTGAGTTTTCTTTGCCTGTGCGTAAGATGAGTGCTCAACTTCGCCCTTTTGAAAACTTGGACCATCCTAGAGCGATACTAAATTATTGAAAGTGAAGAAGAGAAGAAGAAAAAAATAATAGAGAAAAGAGAGAGAGAAAAAAAATAAATAAAAAAAGACTCAAACTGCACAAGGGGAGAAGAATTTTCTGCTGAGTTACGCCCAAAACTCTGTAGAAAATTGTATCCAACTAATATGAACTTTCCGCATCTTCCAACTTTATCGAATTAAAGGAACTTCCTCTGGTGACTCTTTTTACAACTTTCCTTTTTTACTATTTTCCACTTGATTCTTCGCTGTGGTATTCGGGCGTCTCAATCCTCCCCTCACTGCCTCCTTTCTTTTATATATATACCATTTGATTTTCCCTTCAATATACCATCTCGTATTAACATCACTTTTTCAATCAGTATCTTCATCAATGTCTACATCAATTTCCTCCTTCAGTATCTCCGTCAATCTTCTTCAATCGGTACCTTCTTTGACCTCCTGGAAGTTTTCATGCCTTAGAAACGTCCGTAAAATAAGCTTGAGTGAGCAGTAGCAGGGATGACGAGCGTTCCTCTTGACGTGCGAGTGAGCGAGGAAGGAGCACTGAGCCTGAGGATAAAGGAGTGAGGTTGAGGACGTGGAAGAGGAAGGTCAGTGTGGCGTGAGAGGGCGAGGCGAGGCAAGGAATGAATTTAAGGCTTGAAGCTCACCTGAATCTACATCGAATTAGACCACAGATTCACTCGTTGTCTAACCTTAGTGTTGTATGTGTGAGTGTATGAGTTCCTCCTCCTTTCTCTCTGGTTAGGTTAGTCTCCCTTTAAGCAAGATATTGAAGACACCAACTCCTGTACCTTAAATAAATGGATCAAAAACGTCAGTAGCGTCTTGTCAGGCTCCGTCTAGTGCCTTTGTAACCTCGCATAAATCACTGAGTCGAAGAGAAACAGAATTATGAGTCTCGCGTCTCCTCTAACCTTCCTCCAACAGACCTTTGAGAATCTTAGTCTTTTACATTTTGTCATACATTCAGAGCCTTTTGTCATTCTCTTCACCACCTTCAGATACGCGTTTGAAATTCA
>JAPQNM010000041.1:2139485-2154485 GCA_029783475.1 Metacarcinus magister | reverse complement strand
GAGAGAGAGAGAGAGAGAGAGAGAGAGAGAGACCGAGAGAGAGAGAGATATTAGGAACCACACGCATAAAATATAAAAATACGATATAAAAAAAGAAATAGAAGCATAAAACCAAAGATAAAGTCATAAAAAAAGTCAATATAATAAAAAAAAAAAAAATACAAAATTAAATCAGACGAAACAATATGAACAAAAAAAAGGAAAAAATGAAGAAAAATAAATAGTGAAATAAATGAAAAATAGCCAACCAACAAAAGAAAAAAAAAAAAGGCTAATTGCAAACACAGTCTCCGTGGTGTGTCTTGAATATAAAAGATTAATTCTAGGGCCACTCACCTTTCTCTCTCTCTCTCTCTCTCTCTCTCTCTCTCTCTCTCTCTCCTCTCTCTCTCTCTCTCTCTCTCTCTCTCTCTCTCTCTCTCTCTCTCTCTCTCTCTCTCTCTCTTCACCGTCAATACTCCTCACAACACTGTCTTTGAGAGAGAGAGAGAGAGAGGAGAGAGAGAGAGAGAGAGAGAGAGAGAGAGAGAGAGAGAGAGAGAGAGAGAGAGAGAAAACCGAAAAGAAAATTAATAATAAAACACAAACAAGAATAAAAATAGAAAGAATATGATGAAAAAACTGCACGAAGAAAAAAAAAAGCAAAGACCACAAATATAAGAAAAATAACAAATAAAAATGAAAGTCAAATAGAATATAAAACAAGAATTAGAAAGAAGAAAATAGGGTGACAGGAAAACACGAAGACTTAGGGTAAAAACAAGATGTAAGTAAATATCTTGAGGAGGAAAAAAAAAGACTTAAGGGAACTGAAACCATCGATGGGGAAGTTTAAGGGGGAAAAAAAAAGTCTGCAGTGCTATTATTTGAAGTTATTTTTGTGACTGAACTTGAGGAAAACAATTTAAAGGAATAGAAAGGAGAAATATGCATAAAAATATTACTCTCCCTCTATTTACCTCCTTTATCTTCTCTTCTTCACCCACTTTTCATCACTTTATTGTCTCTTCTATCTACTTTTTTCTTCCTCCCATGTTTCCTTCCTCCCTTTCAATCATTTCTACTGCTCTTTCATCTCCCCCACTTTCTCATACTCTCTCTCTCTCTCTCTCTCTCTCTCTCTCTCTCTCTCTCTCTCTCTCTCTCTCTCTCTCTCTCTCTCTCTCTCTCTCTCTCTCTCTCTCTCTCTCTCCTACATTTTCACCCCTCCCCCCCCTTGCCATTAATAACCTCACCTCATTAACACCTCATTAACACGTTCTGGCCACGAGAATAAGTCGATATAAGCGGAAGGGAATATGAGAGCGTTACCCTGAGTATTAATGTGTGTGTGTGTGTGTGTGTGTGTGTGTGTGTGTTGTGTGTGTGTGTGTGTGTGTGTGCAAAATAAATGACAAAAGAAATATCGCAAGAAATATGTAGGTGGACACGGTTCATACGCAGGCTTGGAAAAAAAAATGCAAATAATAAAAAAAGAAAAAGCATAACAGAACGTGACCCGACCAGAAAAAAAGAAAGAAATATATATATACCATGACAACACCAACACAGGAAACACAGTCCAGGTGGGTTCAGATTGCTCCCCGGATTGACAAGTTCCAATTGAGTTCTTTTTTTAATACGAGAGAGAAAATTTCGAGGAGTGAAGGACTGTTGTAAAAATTTCAGACACGAAGCTAGAATTTAGAGGAATGGAAAGACAAGAAAAGAGAGAGAGAGAGAGATGTTTTTTTTCTCTTTTTATTACACACACACACACACACACACACACACACACACACACACACACACACACACACACACACACACACACACACACACACACACACACACCATGAAGTTTATTACAACAGTACATCTTTGTAGGACATCATATTAATCTTCTCTGTCAAGCCTCGATTTTGCTTGAGTGGAGGGAAGGTAGAGTGAGTGTGTGTGTGTGTGTGTGTCTGAGAAAGAGAGATAGAGACAGAAGATAAACAGAAGAATAAACAAAGACACAGAAACAAAGACAAACAGCATATGAGAAAACTGAAAGAAAAGAAGATGAGAAAGAGATAAAGAAAAAAATGAAAAGATCCCCATGAAAAGAGTGAGGTAGAAAAGAGTAAAAAAAAAGATATACACTTCAGAAACCTACGGAATGGTTAGTGGGAGAGACGGAGAGAAGGATATAGAGAGAGGGAAACATGTAGCAGCATCAGAGGGAGGGATATGAGAGGGAAATGAAAGTGTATGAGCGAGGGGAAGTGAAAGAGAGAGAGAGAGAGAGAGAGAGAGAGAGAGAGAGAGAGAGAGAGAGAGAGAGAGAGAGAGAGAGAGAGAGAGAGAGAGAGAGAGAGAGAGAGAGAGAGAGAGAGAGAAAGATAAAGAGGGAAACCCGAGGCAAGATTGGGAGAAATGATGAAAGAGAGACAGAGAGACAGACGGAGATAGTCACATAAATACAGACAGAGAGATAGAGATTAATCAAGGCAGCTTCTCTCGCTCAGGTAAGCCAGACACACAGGTGAAAACAGGTGAAAACATATCTCGTAGAAGCTCATTATCTTTACCTGTTCTCATTTCGTTTTCCAGGTAGTAACTTGTCATAGAGACGCCTTTTCGTTTTCTTTTCAGGTAATTCTAAAGTAAAATATTAAACAAATTTTTTCCACTGTATATCTATCCCTTTAATGTAGTAGTAGTAGTAGTAGTAGTAGTAGTAGTAGTAGTAGTAGTAGTAGTAGTAGTAGTAGTAGTAGTAGTAGTAGTAGTAGTAGTAGTAGTAGTAAACATTTTTTTCTCTCATAAAAGAAACTCAATTTTTTTTCCTATTAAAGTAAAACCAAATTAAAGGAAAATATTCCAGGAAACCAATAAACCATTTTTTTTTTTTTTCCGGTTGTGGAACTGATACATCCAATGGTTTACTTGTTACTGTGAGTGAACCGATTGTGTGTGTGTGTGTCTGTATGTGAGTGAGTGTGTATACTAGTGGGTCCTGATAGCGTACGTATGTATATATGTATTTATGTATGTGCGTATTTGCAGCCGTATGAATAGTATACATGTACACGTATCAACCAACTCTTCTTGTTTAAATATCCACGTGAAATTGTTTTTGTATGTTGCTCATTTGTTTCACCTCTTTTTTTACAGCCGTGTATGGAGTGGAGTGGAAGGCTCTATTTGCATACTTGATTATTTGCATTTCGTACGCTGTCATCATTACGAACCGAGGCTGTGATACTCTATTTTTCACTACAACGAGCAAGGGAATGACTGACAGACTTAGCGGTGATGAACGTATGAAGAAAAAAAATGCCTTTGTTATTTAGAGAGTAACGAAGGACTTCATTAATCTCCGTCATGAGTAAAAGGAGGAGGAGGAAGGGAGGAGGAGGAGGAGGAGGAGGAGGAGGAGAAAGAGAGAAAGGTGGAGGAAGAAGCACTTTTTCTTCCTGGGAAACTAAAGATCACCACTGAGTTAAAATTGTCCTTATTTACGAACACACGAACGTCTCCTATTTCCCTCACATCACTTGGTCCATTGACTCACCTTGTGCTACCCAGCGAGTCTGTCCAGGGAGGATGGGCGCAAACAGACGCTGCGTGGGGCGAGAATGATGCCTGGTCCCTGTTCGAACCCCGCCAACACTCCTCTCGCGGACGGTTAGGTGACTAATAACCTGGGCTGAGTTACGATCGGAGTGAGGTGGAACACTTCTGAAGGCGGCCGGTAAAGGTGACTTCTCGTGGCTCTCGCATCCGTAAAGACATCAAGGGGAAAAAGATCTGTTCGCGTCACTAATTCCAGCAATCAATTTTCCTTTTAGACAGATTGACGAGACGGAAACTGTATCAAACCACCTCAAACTGTATTCAAACTGGGTCAACAAACTGGGGTCAAACTGGGGTCAAACTGGGTCACTGTCACACCACCAATGCAACGCGAGAGAGAGATAAAGAGAAAGAGAGATAGAGAGAGAAACACACGTCCTCGCACGAATTATCCCCACACTTCAACGAGGGGAAGGAACGCTGAGAGCCCCACACCCACATCCGCCCTCAGGGATAGCAGCACCTGGATAAAGGGGACGGTCCACAGGAGTAGACGAGTGGCAGACAGGACGCGCACACCTCCCCTCCACGCCGGTCTGTCCCACACTGGCAGCTTACAGGTACCTCGCCGACCCGACACCCTTCAACCACCCGCTAGCCCGCCCGCCCGCCCGCCCACCCTCCCGTCTCCTACCCCGCTCTCCTGTCATCCTCTTGTTTTCCCTTCCCTGCCGCCCCACTGCTATCTTTTTTTACTCTCTCTCTTTCTCTCTCTCTCTCTCTCTCTCTCTCTCTCTCTCTCTCTCTCTCTCTCTCTCTCTCTCTCTCTCTCTCTCTCTCTCTCTCTCTCTCTCTCTCTCTCTCCTTTCATTCTATCTTTTTTTTATACTTATTTTTTCTATCTCCTACCTCGTTTCATCCATCCTTTGTTGAATTACTTGTTTCTTTCCTTCATCTCTTTCTTCCTTCCATCCATCCTTTCCTTCTCTATTCATCTCTCCTTTTATTCCTTCTCTACTCCTTTTTTTCCTTCTCTCATTCCTTCTTTCCTCCACATCCTCATCCTCATCCTCCACTCTATCTCTCCTTCGGTTTTGTTTCGTTTATCTTTCTACTCCACCACTCGATGGCTTCCCCCCTTCTATCCTCCTCCTCCTCCTCCTCCTCCTCCTCCTCCTCCTCTCCTCTTTTTCCTCCTCTTCGTCCTCCTATTATCAGTGCCTCCTTATTTTTCTCTTTCCACTTGGGTATTATTTTCTCCTCCTCTTCATTTCTTCCTTTTGCAACGAGATACTACAAACGAGGAATAGGAGGAAAGGAAGAGGAATAGGAGGAGGAGGAGGAGGAGGAGGAGGAGGAGGAGGAGGAGGAGGAGGAGGAGGAGGAGGAGGAGGAGGAGGAGGAGGAGGAGGAGAAGAAGGAAGAGGATGAGGAGGAGGAGGAAATGATGGTAGTGATGAATGTCCATGTGTGTGTGTGTGTGTGTGTGTGTGTGTGTGTGTGTGTGTGTGTGTGTGTGTGTGTGTGTGTGTGTGTGTGTGTGTGTGTGTGTGTGTGTGTGTGTATGGTGTGTGTATGTGTACCTGTCTGCTTGCCTATCCACCTGTCTGTGTGGATGGAAAAATGGAGCGTCAAGAGAAGGATCAATACCGATGTAGTCCATGATACATTTTTTTTTCCACTTCGATGATGGAGAATTTTAACTTTTCATCCACGTTTTACTTCTCCCTTTTCCTAACGACTGGGGAAAGTTATGATGAATTGAGAGAGAGAGAGAGAGAGAGAGAGAGAGAGAGAGAGAGAGAGAGAGAGAGAGAGAGAGAGAGAGAGAGAGAGAGAGAGAGAGAGAGAGAAGGGAGAGAGAGACAAGTATAAGGACACGCACCTGTTTAATTAGTCACATTACGTGGATGTTTTCATCACGTGAGGTTTAACTGAGAGGCTTAAGGAAGAACAAAGGTTAAAGAGCTATAAATACAAACAGATATACAGACAGACAGACAGACGGGTGGAGGAAAGAGCAGAGAGGAGCGAAATGAGGTCAGAGGTGATGTGAATTTCTATATATATACATAAATCGAAAATATATTGCAGCATAACTAGGGTGAAGGGAAATCATGTCACGTGGCCTTAATATCATACTAATTGAAATGAAAATGAGTAAATTAATATTGTATAGGAATTATTTAAAGGGGAAATAAAACAATACATACACAAAACATACCTTCTCGTCAGCCTTATCTTCATGCAGCAGCATTTAAGAATAAAAATAAATAGCTTCCATAGCCATTGGCACCGGTGACAGAGTCAGTAGTGAAGATTTTGATCGGTCGGTCATGACCGAGCGAGCGGTGGGAATTGAATTGTTTTCTGCCTCTATATACCTAATTCTAGTGAGCCTTATCTTGATGCAGCAGCATTTAAGAATGAAAATAAATAACTTCCATAGCCATTGGCACCGGTGACAGAGTCAGTAGTGAAGATTTTGATCGGTCGGTCATGACCGAGCGAGCGGTGGGAATTGAATTGTTTTCTGCCTCTATATACCTAATTCTAGTGAGCCTTATCTAATGCAGCAGCATTTAAGAATGAAAATAAATAACTTCCATAGCCATTGGCACCGGTGACAGAGTCAGTAGTGAAGATTTTGATCGGCCGATCATGACCGAGCGAGCGGTGGGAATTGAATTGTTTTCTGCCTCTATATACCTAATTCTAGTGAGCCTTATCTTAATGCAGCAGCATTTAAGAATGAAAATAAATAACTTCCATAGCCATTGGCACCGGTGACAGAGTTAGTAGTGAAGATTTTGATCGGCCGGTCATGACCGAGCGAGCGGTGGGAATTGAATTGTTTTCTGCCTCTATATACCTAATTCTAATGAGCCTTATCTTGATGCAGCAGCATTTAAGAATGAAAATAAATAACTTCCATAGCCATTGGCACCGGTGACAGAGTCAGTAGTGAAGATTTTGATCGGCCGGTCATGACCGAGCGAGCGGTGGGAATTGAATTGTTTTCTGCCTCTATATACCTAATTCTAGTGAGCCTTATCTTGATGCAGCAGCATTTAAGAATGAAAATAAATAACTTCCATAGCCATTGGCACCGGTGACAGAGTCAGTAGTGAAGATTTTGATCGGTCGGTCATGACCGAGCGAGCGGTGGGAATTGAATTGTTTTCTGCCTCTATATACCTAATTCTAGTGAGCCTTATCTTGATGCAGCAGCATTTAAGAATGAAAATAAATAACTTCCATAGCCATTGGCACCGGTGACAGAGTCAGTAGTGAAGATTTTGATCGGCCGATCATGACCGAGCGAGCGGTGGGAATTGAATTGTTTTCTGCCTCTATATACCCAATTCTAATGAGCCTTATCTTGATGCAACAGCATTTAAGAATGAAAATAAATAAATTCCATAGCCATTGGCACCGGTGACAGAGTCAGTAGTGAAGATTTTGATCGGCCGGTCATGACCGAGCGAGCGGTGGGAATTGAACTGTTTTCTGCCTCTATATACCTAATTCTAGTGAGCCTTATCTTGATGCAGCAGCATTTAAGAATGAAAATAAATAACTTCCATAGCCATTGGCACCGGTGACAGAGTCAGTAGTGAAGATTTTGATCGGCCGGTCATGACCGAGCGAGCGGTGGGAATTGAATTGTTTTCTGCCTCTATATACCTAATTCTAATGAGCCTTATCTTGATGCAGCAGCATTTAAGAATGAAAATAAATAACTTCCATAGCCATTGGCACCGGTGACAGAGTCAGTAGTGAAGATTTTGATCGGCCGGTCATGACCGAGCGAGCGGTGGGAATTGAATTGTTTTCTGCCTCTATATACCTAATTCTAGTGAGCCTTATCTTGATGCAGCAGCATTTAAGAATGAAAATAAATAACTTCCATACCCATTGGCACCGGTGACAGAGTTAGTAGTGAAGATTTTGATCGGCCGGTCATGACCGAGCGAGCGGTGGGAATTGAATTGTTTTCTGCCTCTATATACCTAATTCTAGTGAGCCTTATCTTGATGCAGCAGCATTTAAGAATGAAAATAAATAACTTCCATAGCCATTGGCACTGGTGATAGAGTCAGTAGTGAAGATTTTGATCGGCCGGTCATGACCGAGCGAGCGGTGGGAATTGAATTGTTTTCTGCCTCTATATACCTAATTCTAATGAGCCTTATCTTGATGTAGCAGCATTTAAGGTCAAAGGAAGGCTATGTACACTACAGGAGTAATCAAACAGACTCTGATCAGTAAACCGCTTACAATCTTATTCAATAAATCCTTAAGAGATGGTAAAGTTCCATCAGATTGGAAACGTGCAAATGTAACACCAATCTTCAAAAAGGGGGACAAGTCACAACCTGGAAAATATAGGCCAATCAGTCTGACATCAGTTGTATGTAAATTAATGGAGACAATCATTCGTGCCAATGTGGTGAAATTCCTTGAAGACAACGATATAATAAAACCCTCACAGCATGGTTTTCGTAATAAACGTTCATGTTTAACTGACTTATTAGAATTCTTCTACAATGTTTTTGACTCGTACGATGTAAGCAGAGCAGTAGATGTCATATATCTGGATTTTCAAAAGGCCTTTGATAAAGTACCTCATCAACGATTGCTTGATAAACTAATGACTCACGGTATCTCTGGTAGCATTTACAATTGGCTTCTGGACTGGCTCTCTGAACGTAAGCAGAGAGTAGATTAGATAGTGTACTCACAAACAGCCTCGTAAGGGCCAGCAGGCCTGTTGCTGTTTGTTCTTCCTATGTGTTCCTATGTGTTCTTCCTCGCATTCCCTCCCGGATGTGAAAAAAGTAAAAGTCTACGGTTACCGCCTACCACGTTTCACTAACAAGGGCACCGGGAGGAGTACGGAGGAGGAAGACAGAGTAAAACCAATGTGAATGTTAATCAAAAGAGACCTTCAAGAGTGCTTTCGTAACAATGAAGGACGTGCAGGAGCTGAAGTCCTACAGGTGAAAGAGACATGAAGAGCAGAGGAGAGAGTTGAGATAATGAAGCGAAGATTGGGAAAGGAGAAAAAGTTGGGAGAATGAAGTCAGGATAAAAATGGGTGTCAGTCGAAAGAGGGAAAAATAGATAGAGAGAGAGAGAAATAGAGAGAGATAGATAGAGAGAGGGGGAGAGAAAGAGGAAAAAAGAAATATATAGAGAGACAAACACACTCCCTCACCTGTTCTCACCTGTTGAAGAAGAAGAAAAAACATTTATTGCGTCATTTATTCATTGTTTATTTATACTTCATCGTGTTATTATGTTTATTATGTTTTGTTTTGTTTTATCTTTTCTTTCTTTCTTTTCAGGAGTCAACGATCACCTGTTTCCTTCACCTGTTTGCTAGGGTGAGTTTTTACTATCCCTTGTATTGATAAAGTATTGAATGGTGTTCTTGAATGTTAGTAAATACATGTAGATCGTGTTACTCTCTCTCTCTCTCTCTCTCTCTCTCTCTCTCTCTCTCTCTCTCTCTCTCTCTCTCTCTCTCTCTCTCTCTCTCTCTCTCTCTCATTTATGGACCTCCTGATCATTTTTTCATATGCTTTCTATTCTCTGTTTTTTTGTTCATTATTCTAATTAACTATGTCACGCCCTTATGCTTTGGGATGAGGGGATAAGAGGGGAGAAGAGAGTAGAGGGGGAATGAGGGACGTGAGAGTTAAAGGTATCGTGAGAGAGAGAGAGAGAGAGAGAGAGAGAGAGAGAGAGAGAGAGAGAGAGAGAGAGAGAGAGAGAGTAAGGGGAGATGGGAAATAGTCCAGAAAACAAGAGAGTTGATGAGACACTGAGGGGAAAAGAGGTATATGGATGTGACAGGTACTATGTAAAATCTCCTCTTGTTTCCCCTTTTCCCCTCGTATCTTGCAACGGGAAAGTATTTGTCATCCTCCTCTTCCTCTTCCTCTTGTTACTCCTCGTCTTATTCCTACTCTTACTCATTTTCCATTGTCCTCTTTCCTCTTCCCTCGAGACGGACCACTAAAAGTCCAGTTTAAAGAGGAAAGAGGAAAAAAAAGTAGAAAGTGAGTAAGAGGAAACAGGGAATATTGACTGAATGTTTGTCTTACCTTCGTCCTTGAGTCTCTTAGGAGGAAAATAATGCCTAATACTTGAAGACTTAAGTGTGTGAATTGATGTTGTGTGATTCTCTCTCTCTCTCTCTCTCTCTCTCTCTCTCTCTCTCTCTCTCTCTCTCTCTCTCTCTCTCTCTCTCTCTCTCTCTCTCTCTCTCTCTCTCTCTCAATAATAATAATAATAATAATAAGCCAGGTAGAAAGAAAAAAAAAGAAAAAAAACATGTAAAGGAATGTTACCTTAATTACTTCTCTTGTAAAAATTAAAACACAAAAAATAAAAATAAAAAATAAAATAAAAAAAAACTCAGGTATGTCCACTTTTCCCAGGGTCACTAATTACCTGGATGGAAAGTCGTTCAAGGTCATAATTGCCTCACTCAGGTGGACAATTTTCTTAACAACCCATTGCTGTAAGCCACGCCGCTAGTTTCCCTGGTTAACGAGTCGAGTCTTGAAGTAGGATAAGGTTCTGGGAGGGTAAGTGTGGTGTGTGAGTTTCCCTTCAGCGTGGGATGAAGGGGAGGGAAACAGAGGGAAACTGACCTCAAAGGATTAATTATTTAGTAATGACTTGATGGCCTGAGGTGTTTTGTAGAGAGGATGTTTGTCTTTCTCTCTATTTCACCTTTCTCTCCCTTCCTTCCTTCTATTGTCTTCCTTACTCCTTCCTCTCTCTCTCTCTCTTTTTTCATGCCTGTTTGTTTTCCCAGTCCCCTCTTTCTTCCTTCCTTCCTCCTTGCCTCTCCTCCTTTCCTCCTTCAAACAATTATTTCCTCTCTCAACCTACATTTCCAACACTCGCTTCTTGCTGCCTCTTCTAATCTCTTTCCTAGTTCACTTCCTCCTTCCTTCCTCCTTCCTTCCTCCTTCCTTCCCCTCTTATTCTTTATTTTTACTCCCTTGTCTCCTTCCCCTCCACCATTTGTATGACCACACTAGTATCATCTCCTTTACTCCCTTACCCTGCACCCCCTTTTTTTTCTCTCTCTCTCCCTCAAAAACATAAAAACACAGCTAATATTAGATTACACAGAAATGTAATAGTTTCCCTCCTGCTTATTACGTTTTCTGCTAGCTTTTATATTATTTTTTTCTTGTTGTTATTACGTGTTTATCTTAGGGAGAATAATGAGACTTTCAAATTAAGAGGCAATTCCTGGCTTTTCCTTGAGTTGTATGTACGGTATTTACATGATATTATTTCATTTATTATTATTATTATTATTATTATTCCACGTCAGGGCAAAAAATATTCTTTAAAAAAAAACTAAATGAATACTGCTTGTACCTCTGAAGATAGTAAGGTCAACGATGCATTTTGAAACACCTGTATTATTAAACTGCGTCCCTATCTTGAGTGTAATAATATGGAAGAACACTTGAAGGGAGAATGACAAAGAGGGAGAAATAGATCAAGACAAAGCTGCAAAGATGACAAAGAATTACACACACAAAGACACAGAACATTGTATGATATAAAAAAAAACAAAACGTCTGTAATTGTATTTAGAATTTGTGATTAGATGAAGAAACAGATGACAGAAAGAAGGACAGAGCGAGAGAGAGAGAGAGAGAGAGAGAGAGAGAGAGAGAGAGAGAGAGAGAGAGAGAGAGAGAGAGAGAGAGAGAGAGAGAGAGAGAGAGAGAGAGAGAGAGAGAGAGAGAGAGAGAAAACAGGAGGATAAATGAAAAAGAAAAGAGGAGGAGATAGGAAAGTGGGAGAAAGAGAAAGACTTAAGTAAGGAAAGCTTGTGTCTGTGTCTGTGGGTGTGTGTGTGTGTGTGTGTGTGTATGTGTGTGTGTGTGTGTGTGTGTGTGTGTGTGTGTGTGTGTGTGTGTGTGTGTGTGTGTGTGTGTGTGTGTGTGTGTGTTTATATGTATGTGAGTCGCTACATAATTGATGACTCACACATCAATAATTTATGATATAAACCTAACGCCTTCGGGAGAGAGAGAGAGAGAGAGAGAGAGAGAGAGAGAGAGAGAGAGAGAGAGAGAGAGAGAGAGAGAGAGAGAGAGAGAGAGAGAGAGAGAGAGAGAGAGAGAGAAACTTCCTCTAGGCTGAAGTAGGCCTTAGGGAGCAATGGATTTGGGGGAAAATATGTACATTTCCTTGAGTTTATGATTCATTAAGGCTATGATAGAGTGAGAGAGAGAGAGAGAGAGAGAGAGAGAGAGAGAGAGAGAGGAGAGAGAGAGAGAGAGAGAGAGAGAGAGATTGTGTAAGTGTGTGTGTGTGTGTGTGTGCGTGCCATTCCCTGAGGGTCAAGAAGGGAGGGAGAGCAGAGTCAACAGAAGCTGAGTACACTGTGAGGGGAACAACATTAGGGAAGCGTCCTGCACATTACTACTGCCTCTCATACCTCTGTGCCTCACCTCCTCCTCCTCCTCCTCCTCATCCTCCTCATCCTCCTCCTCCTCCTCCTCCTCCTCCTCCTCCTCCTCTACTTCTCTTTCTCCTCCTAGTCCAAGCTGCTGCTGTTCCACTTTTCCATTCTCTCCCCCTCTTTTTTATTCTCTCTCTTAGTTCTTCCTCCTGTCTGTCTCTTTTTTCTCTCCTGTTATTGCTGTTTTCGTTCCCTTCCCTCCTGCTACTGTTGCTGCTGCCTCTTGTACTCTTTCCGTTGTTATTGTTGTTCTCTTTCTCTTTTGTGTTTACTCCTTCTGTTGTTTGGTGTTTGTTTTGCTTCTCTCTACCTCCTCCTCCTCCTCCTCCTCCTTCTCCTTCTTCTTCTCCTCCTGCTGTGTTTCGCTGTTTAAGGGTTACGCCTGTCTGTTGCTGTTCCTGCCTCTCCTCTTCTTCCTTCTGCTTCTCCTGCTGAATTTATCTCTTCCTCTCCTCGTGTAGCTGATGGTGTGGTGGTGGTGGTGGTGGTGGTGGTGGTGGTGTGTGGTGTGTGGTGTTGAGTAGGTAATGTGCTGGTGTTAGTGATGGTGTTTGTGTCTGTGGTGTTGTTGGTGTTGATGTTGATGTGTTTTTTTTACCGTGTTGTGATTGTGTGGTTATGTAGGTGTTTATCTGTTTAATCTGTGGTAATTATTCATTGTGTTGTCTCATTCATGTTTCTGTTGCATATGTTTTTTGTTTTGTTTTGTGAACTTTGTGATAATTATTCATTTTTTTTGTTGTTTCATTGATGGTTTTGTTGAATATTTTTGTTTTGTTTGTGAAATGTATGGTAATCATTTATTGTTGTTGTCTCATTCATGTTTCTGTTGCATAGGTTTGTTTTGTTTGTGGGATTAACACGCATATTATATCTGTTTGTGTGTGTTTGTGATCTGTTTGAGTCGCTGATCTGTTTGGATTACAGTGGCGGCGTCGTTAATGGAAACTTGGAGTAAGAGGTCAATGAGCTGTTAGTTAATCCTTGTAACGAGGCATCACGAGTCTGCAAATTGATGTTTCGAATGTTATAATTACTACAACCAAGTCTAATAACCTCACTGCTTGCTTCCCTGCTCTCAGTTATGGTAATATAACTGTAATATTCCATGATAATTGTGCAAGACATAATTTCCCTGGAGAACGGAGCTTAATTCCAACATTTAATAGTATTGGAATCTAAATAGAGGATATTGAGTTTAACACGAGAGATAAACGCAAAACACCACAAGATTAAAACCAGGATCCAACAATAGGGTGAAAACCAGCTGAAAATTTAACCACATTATACATGGATAAGCGGTAATTGTACCTGGATGGATCAACTGTGTACCTGACTACCTACCTACCTACCTATTCTGATCTCCTTCCACCACCACCACCACCACCACCACCACCACCACCACCACTACCACCACTACCACCACTAGTACCAACACAATTGCATTATCTGAGCCTACGTTATATTCACCCATACTATGTAATTAAGACAGCAGGAAACTGTATCCTTTGACTTGCCTACAGTCTGTTTAATTCCCCTTTTGTAGTCGTTATTCTAAGCCTAAATGGAACCACAATTAGACTGCAATGAAAAGTGTATAAGCCAGGACAAAAGGGAAAGGATAGAGAGAAAACTTAGATTAGAGAAACAGAGATAGAGAGAATTGTTTTGTATTTTTTGTTCTCGTATTCTATTTTATCTGCCTTTTGTCTCTTTTCCTCGTGTTTTCTATATTATTTCTCTCTCCCTCTTTTCATGTTTGCAATTCTTTCATTTCATATCATCTGCTATGTTCTCTCCTTTCCTCTTGTCTTCCCTTCTTTCTTCTTTTCTTTTATCTCATCTTATCTTCAAATCCAATTCCTTTTCTTTATGTCCTGTCTTATACTTTCTCTATTTCATCATCACTTCCTCCATTCACCACCAGTACAGACTCATCACCAGCACTCATCACCTCATCACACACCTGGGCTAAACTTCATCACTGGAGAGAATGGTTCATTAAATCAGCGTACCTCACAACGCCTCCAGGTGACCTACACGTTAAGGTTCCTCAGGGTTGGAGCTGAAGCATGTAACCTTTAATTAATAGAGTTCCCCCCTTTAGTTACTGTTCTCGAGTGACTTGATGTTTGGTAATCTTTTAGAAAGCGTACAAGTTGGAGGAAGGTGGAAGGGAGGGAGAGGTAGAGGTAGATGGAAGAGGGAATTTCAATGGTGGTTTAAATGTTTTGGTTTATGTGTGGTTTGTGTTTTGTTTTTTTCGTTTATTTGTATGTTGTATTACCTTTTTTTTATTTCATTGTGTGTTTTTTAGTAGGTTTTTTTCTTGTTTTTGTAATCCTAACCTCGTTCTCCTTTCTCTCTCTCTCTCTCTCTCTCTCTCTCTCTCTCTCTCTCTCTCTCTCTCTCTCTCTCTCTCTCTCTCTCTCTCTCTCTCTCTCTCACTGGTCATGGAAGCTCATTAATCACTCCAGAATATGGCTTCTTATATTTTCCTTCCAATATTCCATTAATTTCTCACTTTTAGGTTAACTCTCATTCCTTTTGAGTCATTTTACTGAACTGGAACACGACCACTAACTTTTTTAATATTTTTTGGATAATATATTCTTCAGGTAACTTATATACACTAATCATTGAGGTTTTTTTTGTTAGTAGTTCTTGAAATGTACACTGACCCACACCACACACACACACACACACACACACACACACACACACACACACACACACACACACACACACACACACACACACACACACACATTTCCTGTAGTTTTTTTTGGGGGGAAGCATCGTTTTATCATTTATACAGAAGACAATTTATAATACAATGACACATGATTATCGGAGTGAAAAATTAGAAATGCAGTTTGATTAATGACATGTGACCAAGTTGGATGAAAAAAAAGGAATGAGTAAAGATATTAAACTTGAGAACAAAC
>JAPQNM010000041.1:2131985-2134485 GCA_029783475.1 Metacarcinus magister | reverse complement strand
GTGGTGGTGGTGGTGGTGGTGGTGGTGGTGGTGGTGGTGTTATGTGATGCTGTTGTCATTGTTGTGTTCTTGGTAGTAGTTAAGATTTATGATGATAGTGAATAATGAAGTTTGTGGTGAGTGTAGAATAGTTGTTTGGCGTGGGTGGCTTTCTCTACTTTTTTTTTCCTCTCTCTCTCTCTCTCTCTCTCTCTCTCTCTCTCTCTCTCTCTCTCTCTCTCTCTCTCTCTCTCTCGAATCATTAAAACACACACTTCGATCGTTCACAAAGTACCCAGCGAGGCACGTTCTTCTCTTTACGCTTTGTCTCTTGTGTTCGGACAGAGTGAAAGATAAAACCGCTTGGAAGAAATTAAAATAAAGATAAAAAGCCTTAAATTATGAAACGTGTAAATGTGGAGACTTTTTTTTTATTTTATTTTATTTTATTTATTTATTTATTTATTTATTACACGCTCTACACATCTGCCCTTCGTTAAGTATTGAAATAAAAGAGGCAAAAATATATACTTTTCATCGGTTTTAATAGTAGTAAGTGCATGAAATAGACGTGTAAATATAGCTTCATAGGCAAGGATTCTATTTTAAATTCATACGGTGTTATGATACAGTTTATTAAGGGACGTGAATATGTATAGAATAAAAAGAAAAGAGAAAAAATAATCATATGGGTTATGTGACTCATGTATCTTTTGATGATTTTTTGGGGTGGAATTTGTCTGAGGCTTAACTGATGTATATTTTTTTTTAACTATATATGACATTTTGATTGATATTCTCGTATGGTAGTATTATCAATGAAGGGATGTTTTTCACACATCAATCTGTTTATAAAAGTGAATTGGGTCAAGTGTCGGACAAGTATCAGTCGTGTTTCCAACCAAGTGTGGGTAGAACGTCAGATGAGAGAGTCAGCTGTGCATTACCCACCCACGTATGAGTGTCAGCAGAGTGTCAGCTGTTGATTTTGACTCCTGAAAGCTTGATCTTTTAGCTGTGACAGTCAATTTACAGTCATTTTTAGGTGGATTTCAGTCAGTTTTTTTTTCAGTTAAGTCAGTTTCTTGCTCAGGTAAAAGTCAGTCAGTCAGTTGTTCAGTTAAAAAAAAGTTAATCAGGTAATCAGTTCAGTAAAATGTCAGTCAATTCTTCAGTCAAAAGTCGGCTAAAAGTCAGTCAAGTTTAAGTCATGTCAGCAGTAATTCAGTCAACAGTCAGCTCAATAGCAGTCATTCATCCTTCGTGTGTTGCGTGGATGTCGTGTGGATGTGTGTGGATGTGTGTGAGTGCAGTGTGTGTGGTGTATGACTGACACCCAACCGTCAGGCGAGTGTCAGCGAAGCGTCAGGCAGTTCAAGCGTGACTGACGGAGGTGAAGGAAGTCATCTCTTTCTCTCTTTCCTTCTTTCCTCTTCGTCTCTTTCTTTATGTCGTTTCCTTGAAGATTTTTTACACAGAAGCTTCCATTCATTGCTTTTCTGGCAAGGGAGAGAGAGAGAGAGAGTGTGTGTGTGTGTGTGTGTGTGTGTGTGTGTGTGTGTGTGTGTGTGTGTGTGTGTGTGTGTGTGTGTGTGTGTGTGTGTGTGTACCTCCTCATCCCTTTGCATTACGTAATTACTCCAAACTATTTTTAATGCATTGCCTTTGATTATGTTCTTCTAATATTTTTTTTTTCTTCATTTATTTGATGTATTCTAGAGAGAGAGAGAGAGAGAAAAAAAAAAGGTTGAAATCTGCCGGTGGTAAAAGAACATATTCCTTTATGAAAACACTCTTTACAATAATAAACCTTCCCATTAGTTCTAATTCTGCAAAGACTAGATATATAAAAAGACTCTTATGGGATTTTGTTCTTTCCTCTCATTCTTTCTTTGTCTGTTTCCTTATCCTCTTTTTTTTTTTCTCTTATATATCCCTTCCTATCTCTCGCTCCACCTCTTCTTCCTCTTCCTCTTCCTCCTCCTCCTTCATTCTTTCCTTCCAAGACAAACTTTAATAATACCATTGACCTGTAATTCTAATTCCTTAATTGGACTGCCGCACAAACCCTTTTGAAGAAGAATAAAATGTTCTACAAACTTTCACGGTTTACCATTTTTTACGTAGTCGTTATATTTTCATTCTGCAAAGTGAAGCGATGGGAATGTAATATTTTTTGTAGTTATTGATGTGTTGATTGCATTATCTATATATATTTTTGTTGTACTTCTAAATATGTGTGAGTACTGTCCTACTGTCTTCCTCTTCCTTCTCCTCCTCCTCCTCCTCCTCCTCCTCCTCCTCCTCCTCCTCCTCCTTCCTCCTCCTCCTCCTCCTCCTCCTCCTTCCTATAAGCGTTACTAAAAAGCAAGGTCAAGGTCAACTTATTTCAACTGTTAGGCAAATATAAGTAACACAAATGATATCATAAACTCAAGTCAATGTAGAATTTCCGTAAGCTAGAGTCCGTTCACACTAACTTGGCGGATTAAAATAGTTTCTCTCCCTCTCCACTTTTTCC
>JAPQNM010000041.1:2121985-2126985 GCA_029783475.1 Metacarcinus magister | reverse complement strand
TCTTCACTACCCTTCCCTCCATCTCTGTTACTCCCCCTTATTCCCTCTCCCTCCTTCTCTCCATTTCCTCCCTGTCCCACCTATCACTTTTCTTCTTGTTTGCTCCGCCTCTTCCCTCCTTCGTACCTTCTCTCACCCTCCTCTCATCCTTCACTCCCATTGGATATCACCGTCTTAGGATTGACCAATAGGGTTTATCCTTGCGTTGTTATGTCATTTATTATATTATTTATGATGAAAATATAGATGACGTGTACCAGTAACAATTTTATATATTTAAATTTTTTTTTTGGGGGATGGGCTACAGAAAGGAGTAAAATATCAAAGATCTAGAGAGGAAAATTCGTCTTTTTATTTCCATTATATTCTTTCTTTTCTTATTTGCATTATTGACGTGAAAAGTCTAGTCTTCTTCTTCTTCTTTCTTCTTCTTTTTATTATTATTATTCTTCTTACCATTCTTTTCCTTTTTCCTTTTTCTTCGCGGCCTTACTAAAGCTTCTCACCCCATCCATCTCACCACTGTCTGTTCCACGTTGCAAGGATCCACGCCACGCACCAAATGAATAACAAGCCATTCACCATTCACCATCCACCATTCACCATTCACCATCCTCAAGCACTCCACCTCCACCTCCTCCCTGCCTCCTTAACACCATCCATCGCCCTTCAAGAGGTTGCTATTTGGAGCCACTACCAAGGTGCTTCACGTATTCTTAAGTCCCCCCTAAAACCCACCTAAGTCCTCCCTCCCTCCCTGTAGAAAATGCGATGTTGTGTTGGGTTTCATTAGCTGCTTCAGGTGGTCTCTTGTAGGTAGAATTTGTGTTTATTCTGAGGTTGTATTGGTAGTTTTGTAATGTTATTTAGGAGTTGCAAGTGAGTGGGATTGTGTTGCAGATTCGTGTTTTGGGTCAAGTGTGTGACGCAGGCGGGAGTTCATGGGTTCATACTTGAGTTGCGTCGATAATGAGGATCAGTGGGCGGTGACGGGCGGAGGGGAAGTCGTGGAGGAGGAGGAGGAGGAGGAGGAAGAGCAGAAGGTATTTAGGTGTGGAGGGTAAGGAGGGAGGAAGAGAAGGAAGGAGAAAGGGAGGGAGGGTTGGAGAGAAGCGGAGTGGCGTCATCACAGTTAATGAAACGTAAGTGACAGGAAATGGTTGGGTCCTGCCACAGCTGGTGATTACAGGGCAAGGTGGTGCCTCCCTAGGGTGGGGGGCGCGGCTCCCCCTGGCGTTGACTCTGCGCTTTATTGCCAATCATCGGGGCTGGGGGTCGCCTGCAGTCATCCGCGGCTGAGACCACTGTAAAAAACTTCTTCCAATTTCCCCGTCGTGTAAATAGTTGGCAACGTCAGAACGAGGTAAGGCGGGGCTAAGGCGGGGCTGAGGCGGGGCTAAGGCGGGGCTGAGGGTGATGGGCAGGTGGTGGGTGGAGGTGACGGGCAGGTGGTGGGTGGAGGTGACGGGCAGGTGGTGGGTGGAGGTGATGGGCAGGTGGTGGGTGGAGGTGATGGGCAGGTGGTGGTGCGGTGAGGGACGGCGACTCGGAAAGAATGAAGAACCGGAGACTCGAGTAGGATTTTTGCACTTGTAAATCTCTCCGGTGGGGAAAAAGCCGCCTCCATTTATACCGCGACATAACTCTTGCAGCGTTCCATTCTCGCCGACAGTTCCTCCCTGCGGCGGGACGTAATATTTTCGCCTTTCTGCATCACGTGTGGACGAGGCTTTCACTCCACCCGCCGCAGGAATCCCCGTCGCTGAACGTGTCGCTGAGGAACGAGGTGATCAATGCGAGGCGAGTCCCAGCGCTGCCTCCACTAATGACTCATTCTGACAGTCCTAACTCACCGTTATTGGATCCCTCGAGGAAACTGAGCCCCGAGAATGGCCGGGAGGACTCGCTAGGTGTTCTCGCGAGGCCCAGACGAGGTATTTGCACAGCGGGTCTTGCGTGGCCGTCGGGAGGTGAGGAGCAATACAAGGCAGGTGAATGAGGAGGGTGATTAGGGACATCCATGTTGAGAATGATGATGGACTTGTGGGAGACGCGGGTGATGGATGACGCGATGTGTCCGGGGCATTGTGTGGTGAGGAGGGGAAGGCGGGGCGAGGCTTTGGGAGTGTTTTGGGAGCTAGGAAGGGGCTGCGGCAGGGTGCGGCAGGGTGCGGTAGGGCTATATGGGACTAAAATAGGTCTGGGAGGGATAGGAGGAGCAGGATGGTGAAAGAATAAGGTGAGGTAGTGTGTATAGGGTAGAATATAGATGAAAGGATAGATGATAGAGAGGGATAGCATGGTGTGGCAAGGCAAATGGAGTGTGAGGGACTATGCAACGTCACCCTTCACTCCTCACCCGATGCTAGAGGGGAAAAAACGCAACCATTCACCCTCCCATTTCCCCTCAATACCCTAAAACCAACCTTCAAGAGGGAACCTTTAGACACACGCCACACCTTCAGCCACACCTTCAGCCACACCTTCAGCCACACCTTCAACCACATCTTCAGCCACACCCTGAATAAAAGGCAAGAAAAGTGTACCTGGAGGAGGAGGAGGAGGAGGAGGAGGAGGAGGAGGAGGAGGAGGAGGAGAAAAAGGTAGAGGAGGTGGCGTGAAAAGAATAATGAGGTGGTAGTCAGTAGCGAACCATGAAACAGACGCGCTAGTATTTTTCTTATTCTCTCTCTCTCTCTCTCTCTCTCTCTCTCTCTCTCTCTCTCTCTCTCTCTCTCTCTCTCTCTCTCTCTCTCTCTCTCTCTCTCTCTCTCTCTCTCTCTCTCTCTCTCTCTCTCTCTCTCTCTCTCTTCGTCCCCCATTACCGTGCGGAGGCTCAGGTCGTGTTCCCTTCGTGTTTGTCCTCCAGAAAGGGGAAGGCGCAGCGGCGTTCGTGTTCTGTTTTAAAGATGAAGAAAACTTGCCGCATTGACCCCATTCTGAAAAGTTGGTATTATTTTATTTTTTTTTTTATTACTAACTTTCTATCTTTATCTTGTTGGAGTTTTAATGTTGTTGGTTTTGTTTTTGTTTTGTTATTACTTTTTGTTCTGTTTTATTTGTAATTAGTTTTCTTGTTTGATTTGTGTGGTTTTCTTTTTTTTAACTATGGTATAATTTTGGTTTCGTTTTTGGGGGTTTTTTTATGGTTTTTGTGGATTTTAAGGTGTGATGTGTATAGTTTTGTAATGTATATTTGTGTATAGGTTTGCATTTCTTCCTAATAATCTGTCTTTTACATTTTAATGAAATATCATGATTTATGCATTTTGGGAATACAACGTAAATATTTTTTTTTGTTACTACGCGAGGCTATTTCCGTTAATAATGACAATATTAATGATGATAATGATAAGCCTTGTGCATTTTTAGACGTGGGAGACCAACATTGTTCAGTTCGAAGGAAATCATAATTATTCACATTGGTTTTGCCAGTTAAGGAAGAGTGAAATAGGGTTTAGAATTATAGTAATCAAAAATTTTATTCCAGATTCATGTTCAGCATCTTTGAGAACACCTATGTATTGATTTTCATGAAATTACGAGGTGTCGAAATTTTCATGAAATTCAGTAGGGAACGAACTCCTTGGAATTTGTTAGAAATAATGTATTTTAAAACAACTCGAAAACTATGAGGTTTACATAAGAAAAACATATATAGTAATAAAGATAGGGCAGAAGACGCTTGTTTGTTTGGACTATATTATATTGGAATTAAAATGTAAGTATTTGATAAAATGATATATATGTGGTTTTTTTCCAAAAGCTTTTGTTTTCTCAAAAAAGAAATAGAAAGATGGAAGCAATTGAAAAAATAATGACACCATCAAATAGAACTTACTATACTTAACAAGTTTGCTTCTATGCAATGTTCAGCCAAAATTCTGATCGATATTTTCGGTCCATAAATTCGAAAATCCATTTACGACACAGAGACCTGAAAAATGTTATGAATATTCGATTAAAATCTTCCAATATGCAATATGATTGGCTAATGAAACTTTTTTTGTATGACGAGTGATTGGATAACTGTCAAAAACCATCCAGTAAAACTATTTATTATTATTATTTTTAATAAGTTAAGAATAAGGAAACCATATGACACTCATCTGATTTCCCTTATTACTATAGAAGTTGACCATCTCTATCTATCTATCATCATCAGCATCAGCATCAAAGGGGCCATTAGCTACCCCTCACATTCCCCTCGAGACGGTCATCCTCATCCTCAGCCTCCTTCCTTCCCTTCCTCTACACTTTTCCCTTCCTTAAATCCGCCTCGCCCTCTCCCCTCTCAAGTAAGAGGAAGAAGTAGAGAAAGAGGTCCCTTGGGTATGCGAAGAAGAGGAGGAGGAGGAGGAGGAGGAGGAGGAGGAGGAGGAGGAGGAGGATGGAAGAGAATCGTTTTAAACCAAGGTGAGGAAGGGGAAAAGAGAGAAAAGAGGGGAGGATTGGCTTCAGAATGGAAAGGGGAGAGAAAATGGGATAGACAGAGAGAGAGTAAAGGGAAGTAAAGAGAGAGAGAATGGCCTTGTGTAGAAGTGAGGAGGTGGAGAGAGGAAATAAGTATGAGAAGGGGAAAGGAAAAGGGGAAAAAAGAGGAGATCGAGATGTAATGGGAAGAATTGGCTTAAGAGAGCACAGGAAAGAGGATAGAGAGAAACCTTAGAAATAGAAGGAGTAGAAAGAGGAAATTCTACTAAAAGGAAAGAGATAAGGAAGTAAGAAAAATCACGAATGGAGGAAAAAGGACAAAAGTAGATAAGACCACGAATGAGGAAGAAGCAAAGGAGAGATAAAAGGAAGGAGGAAAGGAGAAGAGAGGGAAATTAGGGAAGATCTTGAGTTGGGTCTTGAGTGGAAGGGAAAATATCTATGAATGACAAAATGATCTTTCAAGTGTATAGCATATTCTTGTCTCTTCCTTAACAACCCTGGGTATTGGAGAAGCGACCTTGTTGAGTGTGTTGATAAGGGTGATTTTTTTGTATTGTATTGTA
>JAPQNM010000041.1:2111985-2114485 GCA_029783475.1 Metacarcinus magister | reverse complement strand
CCCCACCCTCCCCCAGCCCTCCTGTGACCCTGACCTGACTCAACATGACCTAGTTCGGTGTGGTCACGCTAGTTCACCAATCAGTAAGGTGTTGACGGTGTTTGGGAACTGAAACAACACCTGAAAAAAACACCTCAGTTTGCAACATCAATCTTCATCACAACTTGAAAGAAAAGAAAGAAAACAACATTAAAATGTGATCCTTTAAGTGCAATTCTGACCTTGATTCGTGAAGGTCAAAGGTTGTGAGGAGGAGGAGAAGAAGGAGAAGAAGGAGGAGGAGGAGGAGGAGGAACGGAAGGACCTCAGAACCTTGCCTTTAGGAACACACCGCGCAACGCACACCCACAACAGACCTTAAGACCGTGTACCTTTGTGTTTCCCTAATCAGTGACCTTAATAGTTTACATCAAAAAACCCTGAAAAACAATCATAATCCATCACTATTATCTGGAAGGATTCAAAGGTTTGTCGAGGGCAGTAGGAGCGTCCCACTGCCTGCCTGCCTTCCTTCCCTCCCTGCCTTCCCTCCACGCCTCCCCGCCCGGCACCACTGAACCCTTTGACCCAGTGACCCGATTACATACAGGTAGGATGCCTCACCTTTATAATCCTTCCCTCTAGGTATACTTGATTGTTTAGAGAAAGGTGAGTTTGTCCTTTGTAATTTTAACTGTGATTTTCTTACTAATGTTTTATGTGTTGTTGTGTATTATATTGTTTGTTTTTTATTCTATAAGGTCTGATTTTGGTTCTATATTATTATGTTGTTGTTGTTTTTTCAGGTAGAGGTGTTGCATTAATTGAGTATTTTTTTTATGATACTAATAAGGTTCGTTTTTTTTTATTTAATTGTTATAAAAGATGGTATATTTTCCTCCCTATATTGCAATGATTATAGGTATATGAATGGACACCTACCTTATTAATTAATCTTAGTCATGTACTATTTCATTATCTTAAACAGCCATGGAAATTAAGTGTTATTTCTCCTTTATTTTCTACTTATTTTCTTCCATGCATGTCTTCATATTAACATCAAAAGGGAGGAGCTAAATAATACCACAACAGTTTAGTGATCCCTTAAAAAACACGTAATATAATCAACCTTCATAGTTCCCCAAGGTTGGTTTTCAGGTCCACTTATTTCCCTTTACATACATAGATTTACTTCATAGATAAACCTCGCACCTCTACACCTGCACTGGCCAATCAGATGCCTTCTCTCCCTCCCCAGCAGCCACCAATCACATGCGTTGAAGTGGTGTTGAGGGTGGAGCTTATACATTTGTTTTTGTTTTAGCAGCGTATCGCAAGAAGGGACTGTGCGCTACACCTGTTTTTAATTAGTTAGAAAAATATAGTATACCTTAAAGTTATGTTAAGTTTAAGTGAATGTCTCTCATATTAGTGTATTTTAGATTAATATAATATTGTTTTGGGTTGAGTGTGGATGAAATATTGGATTTATTTCATTGATTTTGCTATTAAGTTTTACTATGCCTGCTCTCTCTATTAAAAAAGAAAAAATATATATATAAAAATATGGAAATAATCACCGTTTAAGTAATACAACAATCATGAACCACAATTTACTGCTATTAATGTAGAAATAAATGGGAATATTTTACGGAACCATCATCAACTTTTCGAAAATAAAAAAATAGATAATGATAAAACTATAAAAAAAAAATCTAGTGGCGATACGATTCGACTTGGAAGATTTTTGCTGACATCATTTTTAATTTTTTGGAAGGTAATTATAATATTTTCTGATCTTGTGTGAAATGAGTGGTCGTTAGAGGCTTTAATGGGGTGATAATGGCATTCAGTGGCGGGAGAAACTAGCGAGTGAGAGGCTGGAAAGAGGCCATAAAGAATAAATTACGTGATTTTTTTTTCAATATTTTTTTTTAGTTACCCTCGTAAAGAAACTAATGAAACGGGGAGAGAGAGAGAGAGAGAGAGAGAGAGAGAGAGAGAGAGAGAGAGAGAGAGAGAGAGAGAGAGAGAGAGAGAGAGAGAGAGAGAGAGAGAGAGAGAGAGAGAGAGAGAGGATGTTATTGTTATCTCTCCTTTTATCATTTGAACTTGTTTTTCTTTCATTATTGATTGATTTTTTTTATTTTTTCCAACTTGCTTTTCTTATACATCTCCTCCTTCTCCTCCTCCTCCACTTCCTCTTCTTCCTCCTCTTCCTCCTCTCCGTTTGTCTTTTCTTATTTATGTTTCTGCTTCTTTTCCACCCTTCTTTTCTTCTTATAATCCTCCTTCTCCTCCTCCTCCTCCTCATCCTCCTCCTCCTCATCCTCCTCCTCCTTCTCGTTCTTATATATCTTATTTATGCTTCTTTCTTCATCTTTTACTTTCTTCTTTTCTTATCCTCCTCCTCCTCCTCCTCCTCCTTCTCCTTCTCCTCCTCTTCCTCTTCCTCCTCTTCCTCCTCTTCCTCCCTAAACCTGACGTGTGTGAGTGGTCACCAGAAGTTACTATGAGACCT
>JAPQNM010000041.1:2091985-2106985 GCA_029783475.1 Metacarcinus magister | reverse complement strand
TTAGCTGTTGTTTCACTGTGGAGACGTTCTGTAAGTTATACATGTTGACCTTCGCATGTTTAAGGAGGAGGAGGAGGAGGAGGAGGAGGAGGAGGAGGAGGAGGGGATGATTATGTTAAGTAGTGGAATATTTGTGTTGCTAATAGTAGTAGTAGTAGTAGTAGTAGTAGTAGTAGTAGTAGTAGTAGCACCCGTAGTAGCATCATCAACGAAAGTAACAGAGAACAGGTATATAAATAGCAAACAAAACCTAGTATTGCAAAAAGAAAAACGAAGGAAAGTCAGTAAATAGTTGGAGAAAGTGCAGCAAAAAATATAAAATCGATACGCCCACGCTGGCTGCCTTGCCTTGCCTTGCCTTGCCTTGCCTGGTGGTGGTGGTGGTGGTGGTGGTGGTGGTGGTGGTGGCGGTCAGCTGCAGTAGAAGGACTGAAAATAGATATAAACACCGATAATATAGCTTTAAAGAACGCTACAGTAAACAGATACAAATAAATCCACCTACATCAACTTTATTAATTATGGTTTTTATTATATAACTTTCCTCTATGTGATTATAATAGGTATTTTTGTTAGCGTATCTATACATTATTAATACGAGTACAGTACGTGAACCGAGCTGAATTCTGAGAAGCGATATTGATCTCTATTCCCACTGCACTTAAAGGTTAGAGTATAGACTAGTTTTTTTACGATGATGTGGAGAGGAGATCACGTGCTTAATATCGGCAATACACGCCCACCACCTACTCTTCCACCCACCTCCACCTCCACCACCACCACCACCACCACCACCACCACCACCACCACCACCACCACCACCACCACCACCACCACCACCACCACTAACCAGCAAGCAAAACAACAAGAATAGGATTAATATACAGCGATTCTTTTTTGTTTTTATCTTTATTATACATATACATAGTTGCTGGAAATCCTATTAATACAGGAGATTAAATAAAGGTGACGATTTAAAACTCTCTCTCTCTCTCTCTCTCTCTCTCTCTCTCTCTCTCTCTCTCTCTCTCTCTCTCTCTCTCTCTCTCTCTCTCTCTCTCTCTCTCTCTCTCTCTCTCTCTCTCTCTCTCTCTCTCTCTCTCTCTCTCTCTCTCTCTCTCTCTTTTATTCCACCATCGAACGGTCCCTTGTATTCAGTTCCCACCAAAACCATTTTCACTCACCGCAGAAAACCATTACCCCTTTATAAAGTAACGCGAGGTAGCCGTGGTGTGGGTGTAGGTATGGGGGGGTGTGGGTGTGGGTGTGGGTGTATGTGTATGGGTGTGGGTGGTGCTATACATCGAAAAGAGAGAGAGAGAGAGGAAAAAAAGATTGTATACCTAACCTAAACCGTAGAATTTGTTTTATATATATATACACACACACACACACACACACACACACACACACACACACACACACACACACACACACACACACACACACACACACACACACACACACATTTTATCACAGTATCAAGTCTTCTTTTATCTAACATTACTTATCCTTATGTACCCTAGACACGCCCCTAAAAAACTAAGGGACTCTCATACTCAAAGGTCACTTCTTGCTTCTTCTATTTAGGTGACCTCTTCCATTGACCCACCTCGCACCCTCCTCTCAGTGGGGTCATTTTAGGATAAACTGACCTAAAAATATAATTCCTGAACCTGTATAAAACGCTACATAATAGAGGAGGAAGGAGGGGGAAGGAGGGTGAAGGAGGGAAGGAGGAGGAGGAGGAGGAGGAGGAAAGGGAAGAGAGAAAGGGAAGGTAAGTCAGGTGAGTTAATAGCTAAAAAGTGGAGAGAGAAAGAGAAGAGAGTAAGTAAGAGATAGAGAGACAGGTAAAAGAAGGTACAGTTAATAGAGATAGAACAGGTGTGAGGACAGGTAGGTGAGCTGATAATGAGATAAATGAGGAGTAATTACTGAGACTATGTTTGAGAAATATGACAAAACTAATTACCAAACATCTTAATTGCTTGATTCAGGTGTTTTTTTTTTTGTACATATGAATTGAACACACACACACACACACACACACACACACCCACACCCACACCCACACCCACACCCACACCCACACACACACACACACACACGCACACACACACACCTTAAATAACCTCCCTTATTCATACAACAGGGAACAGAAAACGAGGTAAAAAATAATACACATAAAAATAGAAATAAAAAAAGAATAGCATAGTACCCCCTTCCCCCCCCCCGCCCTTCCATTTCCGTTACCCATTCCTTTTAGTACTACACCACGAAGAAGAAAACAGGTGCAATAGAATCAACACCTGTAATCAAGGTCAATTTTTTACAGGTAACAGGTACAGCGAAGAAACAAAAATTGGGTTGAAATCTTAAACTTAGTGAAGAATTTGCGTGCAGGGGAAGAGAACGTCACCTGTCCCGCTTAAAATACAGGTGCAATAATCCATAAATACCTGGGAGAAAGGAGAGGCTAGAGAAAGAAAAAGAGAAAGAGAGAGAGAGGGGGAGAAAGAGACAGAGAAAGAGAGAGAGTCAAAAGTACTTCCACTGCTCATAAACTTTCTTAGGGACATAATAAGAGCGAGAACTAGGAGGTTTACTGTGGGGTTATGAACCTTATCACCTCTCACTCTCTCTCTCTCTCTCTCTCTCTCTCTCTCTCTCTCTCTCTCTCTCTCTCTCTCTCTCTCTCTCTCTCTCTCTCTCTCTCTCTCTCTCTCTCTCTCTCTCTCGTCGCGTGTCCCCGCATCATGAATACAAGGAAGAGAGAGCTGGTGGAGATGATTTGATTATGTCACGCCCTTCCTTGGTACCCTGTCTCTCTTTTTTATTGTCTGTCTGTCTGTCTGTCTATCTGTCATTTAAAACGCCTTGTATGTCCTGTCTCTGTCTCTGTTCCTGTCTATTTCTGTCTGTTTTATTGCTGTTTTTGTTTCTCATTTTTTTTTACTCTCTTTTTCTCTTCCTCTTGCTCCCTTTCGTACTCCTTTCCGTCCTTTCCCTCCCTCCGTACTGTCTAAAAATGGCCTTTTCTTTTTCCTCTCAATCCTCAAACGCCTCTTTCTGTCCCTATCAATTAGCATCACAGTCCTCTTTTTCCTCTTTTTTTCCTCTTAACCCATCAAATTCATCCTCTCCCCTCACTCTTACTCCCCTCTCTCTCTCTCTCTCTCTCTCTCTCTCTCTCTCTCTCTCTCTCTCTCTCTCTCTCTCTCTCTCTCTCTCTCTCTCTCTCTCTCTCTCTCTCTCTCTCTTTCTCTCCCCTCTTCTTCTCCCTTCATTCACTGCTCAGTACATCATCTCATTTTCTTTTTTTCCTCACTGTCTCTTTTTTTTTTCTCTCCATGTTTCTTTAATTTTCACTAATATTTTCCCTTTTTTTAGTCTCTTCTTTATCTTATTTTTTCTGTCCTTCCTTCCTTCCTTCCTTCCTTCCTTCCTTCCTTCCTCCTTCCTTCCTTCCTTCCTTCCTTCCTTCCTTCCCTTCCTTCTTATTTACCTTTCTTTCCTTACTCTTATCCTATTTTCTACCTTCCTTCACCCTCCTTCCCTCCCTCCTTCTCTCCCTCCCTCCCTCCTTTCTCTCCTCCTTCAAGGTTACACTCGAGCCTCTCCTTCCCTCGTGTTACCTGAGTGTGATCTGTAGGATGAAGGATGATGGTAATTTTGACGTTATCCTTTTCATCCCAAATTAGGAGGAGGAAGAGGAGGAGGAGGAGGAAGAGGAGTGCCCTTTTTATTTTATTTTTTTCTTATGTTTTGGTTTCATGTTTCGTAAATTTTTCGTTGGATTTTGGTTTTCGTTCTGCAATATATTTTTTAATATAATTTGTAATGATTTATGTCATTTTTCTGTTTCTTGGTTTTTTCTTATTTTCATTTTTGGTTTCCTTCCTTCGTGTGTGTGTGTGTGTGTGTGTGTGTGTGTGTGTGTGTGTGTGTGTGTGTGTGTGTGTGTGTGTGTGTGTGTGTGTGTGTAATGTTTTCCTTTTTTCATTGTTTTTTTTCTTGTTTTTCATCTTTTTTTCATTTTTTCTTCATTAATCTCTATTCTTTTACATTTTCTTTCTTTTTCCTTTCTTCTCTTTCTTTTTGTGTTGCTTTTCATTGTATTTTTCTCTCCTCGTTATATATTCTCTATAATTATTCTCTCTCTCTCTCTCTCTCTCTCTCTCTCTCTCTCTCTCTCTCTCTCTCTCTCTCTCTCTCTCTCTCTCTCTCTCTCTCTCTCTCTCTCTCTGTCTTCCCCATCAGCTTGAAGTAATTTATTCTGCGTTTCTCTCCCTCTCTCTCCCTTTCTCTCTCTCTTTATTCCTTTTTTCTTTTCTCCTCACCAGTCGTCCACCTTGTTTTATTGCCTCTTGCGTTTCTTCTCTCTTTCTTCTCTCTCTTTTTTCCTTCCATTTTGTCATTGCTTATTATCATATTTTCTTTGTTTATTTCTCTACTTTCTTTTTACTCTTGATTTTTTCTTTATATTCTTATTTTTATTTCATTTTTTCTATCACTAAATACTATCTATCTATCTATCTATCTATATTTATCTATCTATTTATCTATCACATACATATTAATTTTTCCTCCAATGTCTAAATAATTTCCTGAATCGAGTAAAAAAAATACTACCTATCTATCTATCAATCTATCTATCTATCTATCTATCTATCTATCTATCTATCTATCTATCTATCTATCACATTAATTTTTTCTCCAATGTCCAAATCCTTTCCTGAATTGAGTATAAAAAAAAATAATTCCCACAAGATGTTACTCAGTCAAATTGGTTCTTGTTTACCTGTCTGCGAAACTAATTAGAACGTCGTGTTTCCAGCGGAGAAAAGTCAACAGGTGAAGTGAACAAGGTGGGGTGAACGCTGATTGGTTACCTGTGGGACTCACCTGCCCAATCAGAGGAGTGTTTACGCATTGTGCCGAAAACCCGACCACACTAATAATTTTCCTCGTCTCTTTTTTTCTTTTTTTTTCTTATTGTTTTTATTTTATCTCATTTCCTTCTTTCTTCATTGTGTTTTCTTATCTTTTATCATTTATCTATTATCTTTCCTTCTTCCTTCATTTTCTTTTTCTTCTCTTTTTCTTTTATCAATTTTATTTCCTTCTTCTTTCATCTCTTTCCTTATCTTTTATTTATTTTCTTTCCTTCTTCTCTTCGTGCCTCTTTCCTGATCATGGTGTCTTGTCCTCCTCCTTGTCCTCTTCCTCCTCCTCCTCTTACTTCTTGTTGTCGTTCCTCCTCCTCTTCCTCCTCCTCCTCTTATATCTGATTCTCCTTCTCTTCTTCCATTCCTACTTCTTTCTATTTTATTTCTTTTCATTTCTCGCCCAAAGAAATATCTCGATTGGTTTCATGAAAGATTTAAATGACTCTTAAATCCAATTAAAGAGGAGCAGAGTAAAAGATTAAGAGAGAGAGAGAGAGAGAGAGAGAGAGAGAGAGAGAGAGAGAGAGAGAGAGAGAGAGAGAGAGAGAGAGAGAGAGAGAGAGAGAGAGAGAGAGAGAGGAAGTCTTGGAGAAAACTTGAGGAATGAGAGAGGCGGAAGGAGAAAGAGGAAACGCATGTAATATGAGAGAGAGAGAGAGAGAGAGAGAGAGAGAGAGAGAGAGAGAGAGAGAGAGAGAGAGAGAGAGAGAGAGAGAGAGAGAGAGAGAGAGAGAGAGAGAGATATTAAAGTCACATATATGGTTATAATCTTAAGCCACTTAGTGAAAATATTAAAATGAAAAACTAGAATTACAATGTTAAAACCAAAACCAAAAAAAAATTACATACCTGTCTATCTTTTCTACACTTTAGGTAGAGGAAAATATTACACCTGATCCTTCTTACACCTGTCCACACCTGACCTGTCAATACACCTTTATGAAACACACAATAAAACATTCATATCCACAAGTTTATTCCTTTCAAATATTTATAAAGTGTCCATTTTAAGTAGAATTTTTTTTTATGTACATTGATTCGTGAAATTTAAGAAAAGAAACATTCGATTTTAATTTAGGTAGATATTTTTATTTTTATTTTAGTGTCACCTTTAAAAGAAAGTCAATGGTAAAGAAAACGGAAACATTCAATTTTCACGTCAACTTTTCATGTCTTCGTGTTGTTGTTGTTGTTTTTCTTTCTTTCTTTTTTTTCCGATGTCAAAGCGAGCTACTGAATGTGTTATTGGACTCCTTGATGGCTTCCCCGCACTCAATATACTCAGCAACACACACACACACACACACACACACACACACACACACACACACACACACACACACACACACACACACACACACACACACACACACACACACACTATTATTGAAGATGGCGAGACAAGGGAATGAAATCTCTCTGTGAAATCGATATGCTACCTTGTCCTGTGTGTGTGTGTGTGTGTGTGTGTGTGTGTGTGTGTGTGTATGTGTGTGTGTGTGTGTGTCCCAAGTTGACATGTGCTCCCACTTTTTATTTTTTTTTTTATAGTTTTATCTGCGCGCGAGAGAGAGAGAGAGAGAGAGAGAGAGAGAGAGAGAGAGAGAGAGAGAGAGAGAGAGAGAGAGAGAGAGAGAGAGAGAGAGAGAGAGAGAGAGAGAGATGTACGTCGTTTGTCATTAGGGGAGAGAAAATAGAATCTGCTAATTTTGAAGGATTGAGCCTTGGAGAGCGTGAGAGGAGGAGGAGGAGGAGGAGGAGGAGGAGGAGGAGGAGGAGGAGGAAAAAGAAGAGGAGTAGGAAGAGGAGGAGGAAAAAGAGGAAAAGGCTTAGTGGTAATACTTCTCCACATTTGAAAATATAAACCTATTGTTCTTTCCTGTATTATATTTTCCCCTTTTTCCTCTTTTCTTCTCTCTTTTCCTCTCCATTTTTCCTCACAAGCTGATTCCAACATCGTTAAACATAATGAACTTTTGTGAATAAATAAAGAAAAAAGAGACCAGTCTTCTCTCCTCTCTATCTCTCTTTTTTTTTTTTTCCTCTCTTTCTCTTTTTTTTAACCATCATACAACCTCGTTATTATGAAGAGCTATCGGCCTTAATGAGGTGGTGCTCTAATTGGTTCTTCCTCCTCCTCCTCCTCCCCCTCCTCCTCCTCCTCTCCCTCCCCCTCCTCCTCTCCCTCCTCCTCCTCCTCCTCCTCCTCATTCTCCTCTTCTTCTTCTCATTGCCACACCCAGGCCACGTTTCCTCCAGAATGAAGGAAGAACCCAGTGAAGTGAGAAAATGATGGGCAAGAGGAGGAGGAGGAGGAGGAGGAGGAGGAGGAGGAGGAGGAGGAGGAGGATAGGAAAGTGAAGGAGGTGAGGCCTGGTCGTCTTATTACTGAAAGGTCGACCAACTGTGGCAGGAGAGAGAGAGAGAGAGAGAGAGAGAGAGAGAGAGAGAGAGAGAGAGAGAGAGAGAGAGAGAGAGAGAGAGAGAGAGAGAGAGAGAGAGAGAGAACTATTATTATTATCCCAAGAAATCTTCAAAACAAAAACAAGAAATCAAAACTTTCTTTAAGCAAACAGAAGAAAAGAGATGAAAGTGAGAGATAGCGAGAGAGAGAAAAATAAGAGAAAATTAAAGAGAGAAAAAACACTCTTGAAGGTAGAGGAGTTTGGAGAAATTAATACCACTAATGAATGTGAGAAATATGAAGATTTTTGAATTATTGGCAAAAGAGACGAGAAGGCACAAAGGAAAGGAGGATGAGAGGGAAGGAGGTGGTGAGAGGGAGGGAGAGAGGGAAGGAGGGTGAGAGGGAGGGAACGAGGGAGGTAAAAATGAAGGGCAAGATGTCGATATGAAGAAAGAAAAGAAAGGAAAGAATGAGAAGAAGCTAAGACCGCATCTCAGGATACAAACATTGTCTGAAAAACACTCATAAATTTTTTCATAATTAATGCAAGAAAACACATTAACACCACTAAACACTAAGACAAAAACACACATTTAACTAAACATTAGACAACACTAGAAGCAAATAACACTATATCACAAGGCATCACTAGTTTTCTTTCATTTTCACATACAAATTATAATCAACTTTTTAAATCATACCAAAAATTATGTTTGAAACCTCAGAGAAGAAGCAGAAAATATATAAAATAGAGAAGGAAGAAAGGATCGCAAGAATAAGGGAAGAGGAAGGTTGTTTATAGGACTTCCTCATGCCCTGAAGGATCCTATATCATTTAGAGGGAAAGGTCAGAGGTGTACGTAGGATTGGAACCTACTGTAGGATTTTAATAGGGAGGTGAAGGATTTTCGAAGGAATTTATAAAGTGTTATGTGAGAGGAATAGAATTTTAAGTAATCTGAAGGAAGTGTAGGATGCTTGTTAGGGAAGGAACTTATAGAAGGAATGTAAAGGAAGGATAAAAAGCAAGAAAATGTGAATATAGTACTAGAGAGAGAAAAAAGAGAGAAAAAAAGAGAGAGAGAATCTTCTATGAAAGTTCTTATGAAAAAATCCTTTGTGCCAGGACTCTAAGAATACTACTCATAATATCCTTCATTAGAAATAACTCTCATAATGCCTTTCTTACCCCTGTCTTGTGGAGGAAAGAGAGAAAAAAAAGAGACAGAGAGAGAGAGCAAGAGGAAAAAACTATCTTTTGATGTTCTTCTCTTATACGTTTTTTTTTCCTCAAAACTAATGTTGAAACTCCTCTTGGAAGGATATTTTTCCAAGGACACAAAGGAGGTATGGGTGAAGGGCGCCTCTGTATGTGCTAAGGGCGTGACGTGATGGTGATGAGGTGGTGGTGGTGGTGGTGGTGGTGGTGGTGGTGGTGGTGGTGGTGGTGGTGATGATGGTGGTGGTCGTGCGTGAGAGAAATCATGTTTTTCTGTGATTCATAAGTTAGGTCATTGGTCAGGTCACTGGGTCATGGATGTTTTTTTTTCCTGTTTTTATCTTATAGTTATGGTACGGAAATTCATCCTCATTTCCCTTTTTGTGTTTGCCTTCCATATTTTTTCCCCCTTCCTCCCTTCTCTATCTTTTGTAGGGATGACGAATAGAAACACTCACTCTTCTACTGCTTCTTATAGTCTCCCTTTAAGCCTCTTTGCCTCTAGGAAAGTCATAAGAAAATCAATCTTAATCTAACTCCTTTTATTGTCTTCTCGATTGCCAATATCCTGAAGTGAATATAGAAACAAACATATAACAGATGCTCCTTCCCTTACTTTCTTCTTAGTCCACGGAAGGAAGGGTGTGTGGGGGTGTTAGAAGGGGTGTTTTGGGGGTAGGTGAGGGGGCCTGAGACGTGGAAATAAGTAAGTAATAGATAAAAATGCTTCCTCGACGACAATAGATTACTACGATATGTTTGAAGGTGTTATGAGACCCCGTTTTCTTTCACCTTGTTGACAGCTTCGTTTTGCACCATTGAACTGGGATATTTATTTCTTCTTCAATATTAGACTTTCCTTTCCTTTCCCTCCATTCCTCCACATTCTTTTACTGCAGCCTCAGCATCTGTTTATCTCTCATTGTATGGTGATATCTTACCTTACTAACATAGCATCATACATTACGGAATAAGCACGAAAAACTATGAGGAATGGGGTTGTAGCAGCCTTATCGCTCATTTAGAAACCATCCAAAGTAGGTAGCGTATATCTATTTCCTCAACGATATACATGAAACGACCATTTTCTTTTTCATTGGTATGCTAGACAGTAAAACATTGGCGTTGTATTATCCTCTCCATTGTGCGTGTCTGTACGTAAGGAGAGGATCAGTCTTGCATCGAACGGAGCTCATTTAATGCAGTGTGCCCTCGCCTGGAGTCACGTTAGGAGTGATGTTGAGTTTAGGGAGTGTTGGGGAAGGGAAGAACAAGAAGTAGAGAAGAAAAAGGAAGAAAAGGAGAAGAGGAGGAAGAGATGAGAATAGAGTAGGAATCAAGAACACTGAAGGAATGAAATGTACAGAGGGAATAATGAACATAAGAGGGAATAAAAGAGGGCACAGGAGGAATGAAAATAAAACGTCAATTATGTTCAGGCTAAGGTAAGGTGATAGTTTAGGAAGATTGATATTTTCTTCTTAACAAACAGGAAATATAAGACTATTTTCCAATTGTTTTGTTTTTCTTTTCCAATTGGCGTTTTTGATATATTGGTTTTAGAGAAAGTAACACAACACAACTTGACACTTTTACAAGAACTTTGAAGACTTGTCCTAAAAAAAAAAAATAATAAATAAAACAAAACAAAAAGTGTCTGAAGAGAAAAGTTTCCTTCCTTCCCTTCCTCTTCCTCCTACCTTTCTTTTTTCTTTTCTTTGTTTTGAGAGAGAGAGAGAGAGAGAGAGAGAGAGAGAGAGAGAGAGAGAGAGAGAGAGAGAGAGAGAGAGAGAGAGAGAGAGAGAGAGAGAGAGAGAGAGAGAGAGAGAGAGAACACAATTTCATTCACAATATCTCACAAACTCAGTAATATCTCCCTTCTCCTTCTCCTTTGACATCTCCTAGCACTCCATATCGTGTACATTGCTCCTTCCTCTCCATACCATACCGTCCCTTGAAGCATCATGGGACAGATCTCAGCATCCAGCATCTGTGTTCTCCTCTCCTGGTGACATATAACTTGATATCGTTATCTTAGAGGAGAGGAAAGATATGTTATTTTTCTCCCCATTTCTCAGATGATATCACTAGATCTTTGTATTAGTGTATGTTTTGTGTTTGGGTTTTTTTTATCAAGGCTCGTAGGGAGAGATAGAAAAAAGGGAGGGAAATTAAATAAGAATGTACTCATTTTTTTTTTCTATTCTCTTTCTATCTTTCTCTATTTCCCTCTCATTATTTTTTGGGTAAGTCGCTGATTTCTGGGAATTTCTTTCATAATTTCCATAGAATGTTTGAGAGAAAGAAAAAAAAAGGGAGAGAGGGGAAGTAAGCCTTGTTAGGTACTGGTTTTGTTCGCGTTCTTGGAAATTATTATGAACTAAAGAAATAAGACGAGACTTTCTTTTTTTTTCTTTCTTTTTTTTTGAGTACATATGATGAGAACAGATGCAGGTCATTTCATACTCAGCCAAAAGGTACTGAAGACATTTCATACTCAAGATATATTTTTATAATGTTGTGTTTCTTATTAAGGAAATTAAACTGAAAATGAGTAAATATTTTGACGTAACATTTTCATTTTGAATTAGAATTGTATAAAATAAAAGGGAGATGATGCATTTATTATCTTCAAAATAATTCAAATAAATATAAAAAACATATTGGTACCAATAAACAAAGAAAAATAAGAATCTATGAGTACGCTCTCTCTCTCTCTCTCTCTCTCTCTCTCTCTCTCTCTCTCTCTCTCTCTCTCTCTCTCTCTCTCTCTCTCTCTCTCTCTCTCTCTCTCTCTCTCTCTCTCTCTCTCTCTCTTTCATTTTAAGGCTAAGATAAGGAATTCAACCCCATTTTAATCTAGATATAATTACAACCTTGCACACAACCTTAACCAAGTTTTAGGTACAGCAATAACTAAGGTATTGAGTTCACCTGAAGGACGTAAGTTAATTAAGCAATATATCCCCATTCTATTTATAACCTTCCTGTCCTCCTCACCTGTTCCGTCATCCTCATTTTACTCATAAGTGCATCAAAGTAATTATCTTCCTCACCTTGATTATGTAGAAGGTGCGAGCGTCCTCATAATTCTCATAAATGTGTTTAAATAATAATAATAATAATAATAATAATAATAATAATAATAGTAATAATAATAATAATAATAATAATAATAATAATAATAATAATAATAATAATAATAATAATAGCATCGATCAGGAAGTGAGAGGAATAAAAGTTTTGAATTTGTGAGGCATGAAAATTGAGGGGGAAATATGAGAGGGATAAATGATAAGTGAAAAAATTAAGGTAAACTTTGAGAGGGAAAAAAATTGGGGGAAAATATGAGAGGGAAAAAAAGGAGAGGGAAAAAAATGAGGGGAAAAAAATGAGTGAAGTCCTGGTTACTTTCCAGCGTGAGTCCTTTAACAGGTAACTGAAGCGGATGTGTATCGGATCAAATTTCAAACCTCATTTAGCGAAACTTTTTACAGCAAGAATAAAGGAAAAATTTAAACAAAGAAAATATCACAACACTGTAGCCTTTGTGAATGTTCCTATTTTTATTATACATTACTAATTATTATTATTATTATAGAAAATATCAAAACACTGTAATTTTATAACTATCCTATTTTTTCATTTATCATTCTCCTTTTTTTTCATACTACATAACCACATACTTAACATATATAATAATAATAATAACCTAACTAATACAAAATAATAATAATAATAATAACAATACCAATCCAAATGATGATAAAAAAAAACATCACTATAATTTACACCTTTACTAATGACGGCAAAATATTTATAGAACACCAGGTATTTGACAACAAATAGCTCACTCACACCTACAAGCATATCACGCACGAGAGCTAATGAACTGAAGGTAAAATATTGACAGCTACATCTATACATTCCACAGCATATTTCATTACTGGTGGTATTGTGAGGCTCATGAATGCCCTTCCACAGCTCAGCCCACCATACCCTCACACACACAACCCAATACACACACAACCCAATACACACACACAACCCATTACACACATACAACACCTCACTGACGAATCACACCTGCTGTTACCTGTGTAGTGAAGGTATTTCATTAATTAGAACAGGTGATAATTACTGAAAATGTTAACTAATTTTGATTGTGATAAGTGTACTAGTGTGAACTATGTGGATGTGTGTGTGTGTGAGTGTGTGTGTTTTCAACCCTTTGTAACACGTTAACCCTTTTCTCCCTTAGGCTGTTCTTTGCTTCCTCCCTTTAGACTCCCTTTACTAACTTTAATACCTTGACTACACTTTAAATAGATTAAAAAAACACTTACCGTTCCCTTTATTTTATGTATTATTATCCAGGAAGGTTCAATGGTAGAATAAAGAGGAAGAAGGAAAATAGATGATGAAAGGGAAAATATATAGAAGGATGGGAGGGAGGAAATAAGATGAATATGAAGAGGGAAATCTGTGTGGGTTAGTTAATAAGGAAAGGGAAAGTGGATTTATAAGGAAAACGAGATGGGGAAGGGAAGGGAAATTGAAGTAAATGTAGTACGTAGCTTTATTCAAGGGATTTATGTTCTTATATCCCCTCTTATCCCATCTGATGGCATTACACCTTCTTAAAGTACTAGGTGAAGCGCATCTCACCTGTCTGCACCTGGGAAAAGACGAGTAGATTCCCTTCTAAGATATAAAGACTCGTGGGAGAGGAAAGAATGGGTGAGAAGGAAGAAAAATCACCTTGAGCCTCTATAAGTGTTCTTCAATCCCCCTCTTCACTTTCACACATCCATTTCCAGACACTCTTTTTCCTCCTTTGTTTGAATCCCTCACGCCCACCCACGCCCGCCCACGCCACCTGACACCCACAGGCACCTCCCTAATCCTCTAAGCTATCGCCACCACTATCGGATTTCTGATTAACTAGATAAATGTTGATTATTATTGATCGTTCATAAGACTAAATCCCTGCGAGGCTGGAAATCCTATCACAGCTTAAGTAAAGGAGTGTGTATAGGACTCTGCCACCATATCCTTCCCTCAGATCCTATGGTGTTTATAGAAGGATGTGGTGTTAGTATGCTTGGTATATGGTGTTTTTATGGAGTTTGATCCTATATGTTAAGGTTAATATGGCGTGAAATGAAGATATTTGATGTTACATGAGATTGTTTAACGTTGTCTCTGGCGTTCTTACCTTAAATAGTAACGCAAAATCACTTTAAAAATACCACAAACTAAAGAAGAAAAAGTTCCTTCAATCAATAAATAAATAAAAGAATAATAAACTTGATATCAATTCACACCTACAAGAATATAAACAAAAGTAGAACGCACGCATGAAAGAAATAAAAAAAAGAAAGAGACACAGGATTGATATCGATGAATTGAAAAAGTGAACCGCCACCACCAGCCATTTTCTCACAAGTCCCTTTCAGCATGGCACTCAGCATAGGCTTCCCCTCAGACACCCCGCGTCTCCTGGCTCAGAATTGACGCCGCTGCCTCCCAGCTGACGCCTCCTGGAAGCCTTTGGGCGTGATGGTGAAGATCGCAAAGGGCTCGAGGTTTTGCGGGGGAAAAAAGGAAATAAAAAGTCGTTGTCTGCTGATGTCTAGGATCGAACACACACACATACACACATACACACACACATATACACACATACACACACATATATAAAGGAGAAGAGGAAGAATAACAATTATATATAAAAATAGAGTAAGAGGAATAAGATGTAAGAAGAAGGAAAGAAAAAAAAAAGACATTACAGATAAGAAGAAAAAAAAATATCTTATAAATAAAGAAAATAAAGATTCCAAGAAAAACTAGCAAGAAGCAGAACACCAAAAGAATGAAAGAAGAAAAACACAAAATAAACAATGCCAAGAGAAGAAAAAGACAAAAAAGACAAAAAAAAGAAAAGAGAAAAAGTCAAAAAAGAGTAACAAAAGAAAGTGAAAGAAAAACTACTAACAGGAGGAAGGACACTCAACCGCCCCCCCTTACCTCCACCCTTAGCCCCCCCCTTTCCTCCCCCCTTACCCCCCCCCCTCTTTGTCTTGCACACACTCGAACCCCGATCAAAGGAGGAGAAACTTGACCCAACTTTGTCCTGATTCATCGCAAAGACTGTTAAGTGTGTAATAACAACCTTATCTCTCTCTCTCTCTCTCTCTCTCTCTCTCTCTCTCTCTCTCTCTCTCTCTCTCTCTCTCTCTCTCTCTCTCTCTCTCTCTCTCTCTCTCTCTCTCTCTCTCTCTCTCTCATTATATCTCAACTGTCTTTATCACTACCATAAACGTCTCTTAATTTATTTCCCTTTTTGGACCTCCAGGACACACACAATGCACCACCCCAAGGAAAATGTCAGGAAAATGTCCCTTAAATACGTATACACA
>JAPQNM010000041.1:2076985-2084485 GCA_029783475.1 Metacarcinus magister | reverse complement strand
ATAAAAAGTGGTAAGGACAGGAAGTGATCGTAGCGTTTGGGAGACATTGTGGCGGCCTGACGAGTGTGTGTGTGTGTGTGTGTGTGTGTGTGTGTGTGGTGAGGGGGGAGGGGAGGGGAGAGAAGGGAGTTAAGGTATATCTTTTCTTTTTTAATCAAGCAAAATAGTTGTTTAATAATTCATACTACTACGACTACTACTACTACTACTACTACTACTACTACTACTACTACTACTACTACTACCCTCAAACCCATAATCATAAAGCTAAAAACAATAAAAATAAAAAAACATAAATACCAACACAATATATGAAACTGAAACAGAAACACTAATATATGAAACTAGACCAAAACTTGAATTTCCACAATACATCGTTCGTGTCCTTTTAATTAGTTCGTCTTTTTGTGCACTGTTAGAATGCAAGAGAGACTGGAATAGGCTTAGCTAAGAGGCCAAGGATAGCAGTCAGTTTCAGTCTTAAGCGAAAACCACAAACTGGGAATATTATTAATCTGCTCGAAATTGCTTCAAATGGACTAGATTCATAGTGATTATATTTCAGATTTAATCCTAACTAGTAGCAAGGTAGGACAGAGGAAGGTCAATTCATTCTCTCTTTCTCTTTCTCTCTCTCTTTCCCCTTTCTCTCTTTCTCTCTCTTTTTCTCTCTCCCTGACTCCTTATCTCACCTAATCCTGTTCCATTCTTTCTCTTTGTCTCTCTCATCCTTTTTTCTCTCTCTCTCTCTCTTTTTTTCTCTCCCTGACTCCTTATCTCACCTAATCCTGTTCCATTCTTTCTCTTTGTCTCTCTCATCCTTTTTTCCCTCACTCTCTTTCTCTCTTTTTTTCTCCCTCTGACTCCTTATCTCACCTAATCCTTTTCCTCCTCACAGTCACATCACAATCGCTTTTCAATCCCTTCTTTTCGATACACTTATTTTCCTAACAGCTTCGTAGTGTAATTGGCTTCCTCCCTCGTTAGGAAATTTGATTCATTGCCTCTCCGGTCATTGGTGTTTTCTAGGAAGACATTCTATTCTGGCTCTGCGTGGCTCCAGTGTTAAATGTGTCATATAATTAGTTCCTGTTGTTTTTGTAGTTGCTTCGAGGAACGGAGAAGCGGCAGCGGTCTAGGAGGAAAGAGATATTTTTGAAAACATGATAATTACGTGGGTTTAAAATAGTTTCCCTTCGTTGAAAGATGTAATTGATGTTATTAGTGTTTCCTGAAGGCTGTCGTAAGGTGGGAATTGGTATATGTTTGTGTGTGTTGAAAATAATGTTGTTGTTGTGGTGTTTAAGATGATGTTTGAAGAGTGTCTAGTGGGGATGTGAAATGTGAAGGTTTTTATAAGGGGTAGAAATATATAGGTTTGGGTTCTGTTTCGTTGAAGTTGAGTTATGGTAAAAAAAATATATATATCATTGTAGAGAAACCTAATATTATGTTTGTGTGATTTCATTTTTCAAGTCATGGAGAACTTTTTTATTTTGGTAACTAAATTTGTAACCATTTTTCATGCTTACAATTATAATTTCTAAACCCAAAAACCTCACCAATTTAACACTTATACTCCCTCATAGACACACTTTATATAAACAAACAAACCTTTCATTCAACACGGAATCATCACACACAAACACACACACACACACACACACACACATAAAAAATAAGAAAAACATCACACACAAAGTCAAATGTAAAAATATTCTCTAACCTTTTCTTTAAACTCTACGAATCCCACTTTTCCTTTCAACCTCTGAGTAAAACAATGAAAGCGACTCATAAACTAGAGTTCCCGAGGGGTGAGGAGGGGGAGGTGGGGTGATAAGGGATGGAGGGGGTGGAGGAGGGGTGAAGGAAGGGGGCGTTTGCACTAGTCACCCCCACCCCCCCTTCACCGTCTTGTTGTTATTAGGGTCTGTGTTTACCCTCCTGATTCCTACCCCAAGTGGCTTCTGATCGTCGCATCGTCCCCAGAAATCGCTTGCAAATGGTCCTCTCTCTCCCTCTCTCTCTCCCTCTCTCTCCTCCCTTTGACTGTGGCGCAGGAGAGATTTTGGCCTTGATGGGGCTTGCTGTGAGGGTTTCAAGCACGCTTTTCAGTTCTCGCTGCACATTATTTGAAGGTCTTTATATATTAACCTCGTGTGTGTTCCCAGCATTGAAATCAGACCTTGCTCTATCGTTTTTTTTTTTTGCTTTCCTTTCCTTTCGTTTCGTGTGGAGTACTTGCTTCTATACCTCCCTCCGTCTTTCTCTCTTTCTCTCTCTATCTCTTTCTCTCTCTATCTCTTTCTCGCTTTACTTTTGCTTACGATACCTTGATTTTATGTTGTTCTGTTATATGTTCTTGCTTATAACGTTCCTTGTGTGTGTGTGTGTGTGTGTGTGTGTGTGTGTGTGTGTGTGTGTGTGTGTGTGTGTGTGTGTGTGTGTGTGTGTGTGTGTGTGTTTCGTGACTATTGACTAAGTACATCATGTCATTTATATTTATTACTTAAAGTCTATTTCTATTTATCTACAATTAGTCTAAGTTTCCACAATTCTTTCCCTCCCTCCCCAAGACAAGTTACAATAGGGAAAGTGGGTTTATTCTCCCTTACATTCTCTTTAAGCCTTAAGTTAACTGTACTTCTCGCTAGGTAAACTATTAAAGATGCAGAAGATACGGTCGGGTTGTTGTTTGCTGGAGTGAAACAATTGAAACAAGTGAAACAGGCTCCTCCTCTGTCTCTGGTATTGGGAATCGACCTTATTTACCCTCAACGCGGCGCCATGCTCTGGGAAACACCGTGAGAGAAGAAGTTTTTGCGTTCCTCATAACTTACCTAGCAATACCTGGCCTTGAAATGCACCTTAACACACCTGGATATAATTAATTTGATGTGTGTTGATTTTCTTCTTGTTTTGTTCTTTGCTTCTCTGTTTTTTCTTTTCTCTTTCTCTCGTTATCTTTGTCTTGGTTATTGTCATTCTTTATCCTAGTTTTCCTCCTCTTTTTCCTCCTCCTCTTCCATGGTGTTTCCTCTCCTGAAGGCGGTGGTGTAGTAATCAAAGGGAGTGGAGTCGACCCTTCCTGAAGCAGTTAACGTTGAGGTCCTCCCAACAGCAAGACACCTTCACCAGCAGCCCCTCCGTCGTGTGTGTGTGTGTGTGTGTGTGTGTGTGTGTAGTTTTTTTTTCCCCCTTCCCTCCTGCTGGGTAAACTAAATAACTTTCCTTTTTTTCCTTATGGTCTGAAAGGGTTATTGGGATATTTTCCTTCGCGTGCCTGTTACGTGGAGGGAAAGAAGAAAGAGTGGAGTTGAGTTTTACTTTACTTTAAACTCAAGGTCATATATTTTTTTTTTTTTAGTTTTGATGGAAATTTTTGGATTATACTGTATTTTTTTTTTAAGTTTAGGTGGTTTCTGGTGTTGTTTTTTAATGGTTTTGAGTTCACTTCGCGCAGGGGATTAAATCTTAACCTTTTTTGTTCATATATTTTTTTTGTTTTCTATTTGACTTTCACTTCCATTGGGTTCTGATACTCTTTGCTGATTGTATTCCGCGCTTATTGATGTTTCCTGTACCTCTACCTCCCGCTGCAACCTTCTGGTGGTGAGGGAGAGGAAAATAGATGTTCTGATTACGAGTAAAAACAAATTAAATACCATCGTAGCTTAATATAAGGGATCGAGTAGCTTATCGTGTAAATTTATATTCCTTTCTCTATAACTTATAATATCAGTCGTATTTTTTTATTCTCTCACAACACACCTGTCATTCCCACACCTGCCACTTACACCTGTCAAATATTAGTCAATTACTTTAACCTTCCCTACATTACCTACCCTTCAACCCTTCCCCTACCAACATCCCCTGTCACGTCTACCTCTCTCAACATCCCCTGTCAACCCTCCCTTCCACCAGTTCCTCTGTTAATGCTACCAATATCAACTTACCCTACCGCCCCCTTCCTTTGTCAGTCTAAATCCTTGTGAGATCTTCCTTGCACCCTATCCCCTTCACCCTACCCCCTGCACCCTACCCCCTGCACCCTACCTCCTGCCGCGTCCCCTGCCTGAATGAAGCCCAGCGGGTGTGCGAGGGGCGTGTCTGTTAGTAAACAAGACCAGGAACGACCACCCACCCAAAGACACCCACTGAGAGAGAGAGAGAGAGAGAGAGAGAGAGAGAGAGAGAGAGAGAGAGAGAGAGAGAGAGAGAGAGAGAGAGAGAGAGAGAGAAGGAGAGAGAAGGAGCAATTAGAATGATGTATGATATGTGAAAGGGAGGAAAAGGAAAGGGGAAAAAAATGGGAAGGAAATATGTTTCTCTCTAGATCACTCGCCGCCGTTTCAGGAAATTGAGATTGAAAGGATGAATAGTAAGGGAGGAGGAGAGAGTAAGAAATAAAGGATTCTCTCTCTCTCTCTCTCTCTCTCTCTCTCTCTCTCTCTCTCTCTCTCTCTCTCTCTCTCTCTCTCTCTCTCTCTCTCTCTCTCTCTCTCTCTCTCTCATTTCTAAGGCACTTCAAAATGGACAAATAGACATAAAACAGACCTTAACAATTATTTACCAATCGATAAGTCGCGGCTTTGGTCCTCTAAATTGGAAGCTTACCTGTCTGCCAATCGCTTTAGGGTGAACAGGTAAAAGTAACAGGTATTTACACACCAATTAGCCTCACCTGCACGGTTGGGAAGACGTCTAGGCAATGGTAATGAAAGATAAATGAATGGGTCAGTTTGTTTGAGGATCACTCACTAATTGAGAAAACATTGCAAGGTATAATGGATTCCAAAGTTGTGAGAATATAATGAAATTCCTCTTATTTTCTATTTTTTTTTCTCTCGCTCTCTATTCAGTTATGAAATCTATTAATATACTTTTCTTAAACCATTACTTATACACACATATATTACTAAACATGATAAAACAAAAGTAATAAGATCAATAGTAAGAGAATCACGCACATAAGTAAGAATTCATATTTACAAATCACAGAAATTATAGAGAAAAGAGAAGAAGAAAAAAAATGTGTGTGAATCGATGAATCTGTTACATGAACTTTCGAGTAAAAAGAAGAAGAAAAAAACAAGGTAAATAACTGTGACCTTCCCCTTAATCTGACCAAATGAGGGGAGGTGACGAAGGTACTGAAGGGGAGCCGAAGAATGCATCAGTCACCCCTGGAGAAAGAAGGGGAGAAACGAGGGGAAAAAGAGGGAAGAAACGAGAGAGAAAAAAAATATATAAAAAACGAGGGAGGGGAAAGGAAAGAGAAAATGAGATACAGAAAAAGAACGAAAGATGATGGAGACCAAAGAAGGGGAGTAAAGACGGTAAAAGGAGAGAGAGAGAGAGAGAGAGAGAGAGAGAGAGAGAGAGAGAGATGGAAAGAGAGAGAAAGATAGGGGAAAAGAGAGAAAGTTGTAAAGTGGGAATGGAGAGAAGGGAAACTGGAGAAGGAATGAAGTTAAAAAAGAAAAAGTTAGAAAGTGGAGAAGGGAGAGAACGAACCAAATGAAAGGAGTAAGGGAAAATAGAGATACAAAGAGAGAGAGAGAAATAGAGGAAAGAGGAGAAGAAATAAAACAGTGAGGGGAAAGGAGATGAAGAGCGGCAACACACACACACACACACACACACACACACACACACACACACACACACACACACACACACACACACACACACACACACACACACACACCTCGCTAAAGATCAAAGAAAAACTCCCCCACATTACCATTACCTCTTCCTCGAAAAATATATATCAATTACCACGTATAAATCTTAACATAAGGAGAGTAATTTGTAATCCTCCAGCATGTAATCGCCTGTCAACACTTCACAAGGGGATTAATCGTTCGCTGACACGCCAAATTGCAGGGGATTTACGTGGAGTCTTGGCATACCACGGTGACTTGGGATGGCGCCAGAAGACACACTGACAGAGAGAGAGAGAGAGAGAGAGAGAGAGAGAGAGAGAGAGAGAGAGAGAGAGAGAGAGAGAGAGAGAGAGAGAGAGAGATAATAAATAGATCTCTTCATTTATTTTACGCATATCTAGTATTTATTCTTTTTTATCTACATATACCTGAAAAAAATAGTTGGTATTCAATCACTTAATGGACAGGTGTTAAGAAGGTCATGCACACCTGTAGATTTGAAGCGCAGGTGTTCCGCTAGGTAATTAGAGGAAATGTGTGGGTAACTGTGAAGGTAAATCCATGACTGCTAGCTTTTAATTAGCAAAGGTATGCAATCGTTGGCTAATTAGCAAAGGAAAGTAATGATTGGTAAATGATTGAGAATGAATGCTCGTGATGTGATTGGATGAGAGAGAGAGAGAGAGAGAGAGAGAGAGAGAGAGAGAGAGAGAGAGAGAGAGAGAGAGAGAGAGAGAGAGAGAGAGAGAGAGAGAGAGAGAGAGAGAGAGAGCACACACACACACACACACACACACACACACACGGAAACTTCTAAAATAATAAAACAACTAACTTTTGGAAATCGTTCACAAAAGACAGAACGGTTTTGCTTTTTCGTTGTCCAGAACGTTTGTATTTCGACATTTCCTTTTTCCAATTTTTTTTATTTCGACATTTTCTGTGGCTTTGGCTTGAAAAATTTCTTGATTATCGTCGTTTTTCATTTTTGGTTTTTTTTCTCTTCTCTCTTCTCTCTTTTGGTATTTCTTCTTTCGTTTTCCTTCTGCCGTTTCTACTAATAATAATGATGATAATGATAATAATGATAATAATAATAATAATAGTAGTAATAATAACGATAATAATAACATCCTCCTCCTCCTCCTCCTCCTCCTCCTCCTCCTCCTCCTCCTCCTCCTCCTCCTCCTCCTCCTCCTCCTCCTCCTCCTTCTAGAAACACAAGTATCTAATGTTTCTATGAATGCAAATGAGATTAATAATGTCACGTTGGTACACCACTTCTATTTTTTTCTCTTTTTTAGGGCTAGGTTTACCCCACTAAAAGAGAGAGAGAGAGAGAGAGAGAGAGAGAGAGAGAGAGAGAGAGAGAGAGAGAGAGAGAGAGAGAGAGAGAGAGAGAGAGAGAGAGAGAGAGACTACACCAGGGCCGCAGTAGTTTCATTAATTATTAGCTACACAGGTGCGTGATAAGCTCAACACCTGCCTTGGTCGCAGTGCAGGTAAGGCTGAGGCTTCATCTTCATAATACATGAGACTTACCTTTATACTTTTTTAAAACAATGATCTTTCTGCTTCTTCTTCTTTGTCTTCTTCGTCTTCTTCTTCTTTTTTTTCTTTTTCTTCTTCCTCCGTTTTTTGTTGTTGTTGTTCTTATTATTGTTATTATTATTATTATTATTATTATTATTATTATTATTATTATTATTATTATTATTATTATTATTATTATTATTATTATGCTTATTCTTCTTTTTCTTCTTTTTTTCTTCTTCTTTTTCCTCTTATTCTTTTTTTTTCTTCTTCTTCTTCTTCTTCTTCTTCTTCTGAT
>JAPQNM010000041.1:2056985-2071985 GCA_029783475.1 Metacarcinus magister | reverse complement strand
CACCTCACTAGCTCCACCTCTCCACACAGCTAGCAACTCCACTAGCTAGCTCCACGTGGCTCCACGTGGCTCCACTTACCTTCCCTCCACCTCACTCACCACCTAATCCCCACCAGTTTCTTCCCAAAGAAACTCCACGCAATTCCTCACGCCACCATGCAACTGCAGTCCACCCTTTGGACTATGCAAGATTGCAATGGCGACGCGAGTAACAGCGTGGAAAAAGAATTTCACCCCAACCTGACCTGACCTCTCACCGTAGCCGCGCCACCCAGACTGACCGCGGTCCACCCGGGGTCAGGGCGGCTCGGCGCTACCCTGCCCAGGTCACCGACATGCCACAAACTGCCAGAAGGCGACACTCTGGTTGTGTTAATTCGCATAACACAACCCCAATTTAACATGCGCGTAAATGTTACGCATCATGCAACTATCTCTACAATTAAGTAGACCTGCTTGCATACAGAAAATGTCTCCCAGCCTGATAATACCCCCCCATGGAGATAAAGCATTTTGGTTTCAACTCACTCCCTTGTCCTCAAAATGCACCGATCTGATTGGGTCAGGCACGTCTACTTTTTGTGACTCACCGAAGAAATATTCGGCTTAAAGTAGCGTCCCCACGTGTGTGGTAGACAACAGGAAACATTCCAAGCCCCCCACATTCTTTATTCATGGGAGCTCACCACTCTCACGTAGGCCCCAAATTCCACCCATGACACTTACCTTACCTTACCTTACCTTACCCTGACTTACCTTGTAGCATTGGGTGCTTGGGAGTGTTTGTAGCTAGTTGGTCCACTGGAGAATGAGAAAACTCAGATCCAGTTAAAGTTATTTTATTGACAAAATATAGAGACTGTAGGTAACAATTGCTGAAGAGTTGATGAACATGGTTTTTGAATATGCGCACTGTTTGTGGACAGTGCGCTGGTCAGCAGCACAACAAAATATATAATAATATAATAAAAAGAAAAACATAAATAAAGAACATATAATGAGTATTGAAAAATACAATAAAAATAAAGTTATAATAGTATGTGGTGGAGCAACACATTCTCACCAGAGTGGTAACCGCACATTCTCTGATGGTGTCTAGGGGAGACTGTTACAGAATCCACAGGGTGATGAATAATCCACAGGGCGGTGAATAATCCACAGGGCGGTGAATAATCCACAGGGCGGTGAGTGGTGAAGATCACTTTAACGCCGCGAGGCGGTAGGGCAGGGATTGCACTGAGGGCGCTGAGGGGGGTAGAGGCCGCGCATGCGTGCGCATTAGGCCGCTGAAGACGCAGTCAAGGCGTCTGAGGGGGCACAGAAGGTGCCAGGGTGGGTGGGAGGGGGAACCTCACAAGTGACAGCTACACAAGTGTGTAGAATATTCCCGTCCGTCGGCTCATTCTCACGAACCCCATAATGGAGGTGAGACTTTTTGCCTTGGGAGTGTGAAAGCGAATGAATCTGTAAGACCCAGGCCTTCACACTAGGAACATGTGCTCTTTGTTCAGCACAGGCAGTATGTCACTGTTTGACCATAGCTCACTCTTGGGTCACCAATTGTAGCATTGGGTGCTTGGGAGTGTTTGTAGCTAGTTGGTCCACTGGAGAATGAGAAAACTCAGATCCAGTTAAGGTTATTTTATTGACAAAATATAGAGACTGTAGGTAACAATTGCTGAAGAGTTGATGAACATGGTTTTTGAATATGCGCACTGTTTGTGGACAGTGCGCTGGTCAGCAGCACAACAAAATATATAATAATATAATAAAAAGAAAAACATAAATAAAGAACATATAATGAGTATTGAAAAATACAATAAAAATAAAGTTATAATAGTATGTGGTGGAGCAACACATTCTCACCAGAGTGGTAACCGCACATTCTCTGATGGTGTCTAGGGGAGACTGTTACAACCTTACCCTTACCTTACCTTACCTTACCCTTACCTTACCCTTACCTTACCTTACCTTACCTTGTCTCACCTGCTTCCACATCTCATCTTACCTTTCCTTCCCAAAACTGTTGGAAATGTAATTAAATCTGTGAGAAAGGGATACAATAATTTTAAAGAAAGAATAATAAGTGATGAAGGAAGAAGGATTTAAAATGTGTTAAGGCGTGTTATGGTTGTATTGAGGTGATTAAAAGGGATTATGAGAGAGAGAGAGAGAGAGAGAGAGAGAGAGAGAGAGAGAGAGAGAGAGAGAGAGAGAGAGAGAAAGAGAAAAGCAGTGTAGCAAATTGAGTTCATTCCAGCGATGGCAACTCTGTACGGACATCAATTTCCTCGTTTTAGCTAGATTAAAGAAGTAGTAGTAGTAGTAGTAGTAGTAGTAGTAGTAGTAGTAGCAGTAGTAGTAGTAGTAGTAGTAGTAGTAGTAGTAGTAGTAGTAGCAGTAGTAGTAGTAGTAGTAGTAGTAGCAGTAGTAGTAGTAGTAGTAGTAGTAGTAGTAGTAATAGTAGTAGTAGTAGTAATAGTAGTAGTAGTAGTAGTAGTAGTAATAGTAGTAATAGTAGTAGTGATAGAATGGCAACAGATCTTTTAAACTTTTCCTTTTCGTCCATTTCCTGCTCCTCCTCCTCCTCCTCCTCCTCCTCCTCCTCCTCCTCCTCCTCCTCCTGTTCGTCGCCTTCCTCCATTTCGTTGGAGGTGCTTCTATCGCTTCAGAAATTGAAGGTGTAACATTCTATTTGGAGGACGAGGACGAGGAATTGGACACAGCACGAAGCAGGAAGAGGGAGAAGGAGGAGGAGAAGGGAGGAGAGCGAGGAAGAAAGAGGAACGAGAAGGAAGGAGGAGGAGGAGATGGAGAAGAAATAGAGGAAGGAAACTTGCAAGATATTCCTGTTTTCTTCTTATTTTGGTCTTATCGTCTCTCTCTTCTTCTTTCTCTCTCTTTCTCTCTTGTTTTCTTTGTTTCAGTCTTATCTTTTATATTACATGAGATTAGTGTTACCTGAAGTGTATTAATTTCCTGCAATCCGTTTGTTCTGTCGTGTTCAACTTTTTTATACGTAATGTAATCTTGTCCATCACACGAATCCCTCATTTTATTATTCTTTTTTTTATTTATTTTTATTTTAGTTTTTTATTTTTAGTCTTCCTCCACCTCGAAAGTCGTCCTTCAAATTGATTCTCCCGCTAACTCCTCCTCCTCAAGACAGACAGGTTCGCTTAAGGGTCAGACAAATGCTCAAGGTCATCCTTCTCACCTTCAAGTTCTGCTTCTGAAAACCTCAAATGTAACCTCAATTGAAGGGAAACCAAAAAATTTATCGGAAAGTTTCAATCACAGACCAGATTTTTGGCGGGAATTAATACCTTCTGTCCCCCTGAAAAACCTTTGTGTTTCGACCGCCACTGGAAGAGAAATTTCCCTCCCTTCCCTCCCTCCCTCCCTTCCTCCCTCCCTATCTCTGTTTCCCCTCCTCCTCCTCCTCCTCCTCCTCCTCTTCTTCCTCCTTTACCGTGATTATTTCCGTAGGTGAGAAAGAGAAAAAGAATTGCTATAGATTTGTGGTTTTATCTCTAAATGGGTTTTATTTATTTTTTATTTCCTTGGTACATATATATAAAAAAAATTATGTTCTCGTTTTCTTTTCTATATATTATAATGGTTAGGTTTTCCATTTTTCTTTTAATTTCTTTTCTTTTCCCTCCTTCCTTCCTTCCTTCCTTTCTTTCTCTCTCTTCCTCTTTCCATTTCCTTCCCTTTACCTCTACGTCTTTCATTTATAATATACCTTTGGGTTCCTCTCCTCTCATTCCTTCCCTCCTTCCTTCCTTCCTTCCTTCCTTCCTTCCTTCCTTCCTTCCTTCCTCTTTCTCAATTCCCCTTCCACAATGCCTTCCTCTTCCTCTTTCTTTGGCTCTTCCACAACTCAACCTCCTCCTCCTCCTCCTCCTCCTCCTCCTCCTCCTCCTCCTCCTCCTCCTCCTCCTCCTCCTCTTCTTCCTCCTCCTCCTCCTCCTCCTCCTCCTCCTCCTCCTCCTCCTCCTCCTCCTCCTCCTCCTCCTCCTCCTCCTCCTGCTTTAACCTTATTCGTGTGACATTTTCTCATATTCTAGACATCTGCTTTGTGAATCTAGGTGAGTGTACAGGTGTGGAGCAGGTGTAGGTACAGGTGTGGTAGCAGGTGTGTGTGGTAGCAGGTGTGTGTGGGAGCAGGTGTGTGTGTGTGGGACAAGTGTGTGGGACAGGTGAAGGGCAGATAGATGCATTATTCAAAGGGTTTCAAGACCACAGAATCAGTAATAAGATACAGGTCACTTTTATTATCAGTCGTAATGGTGATGTGAGTCTCGCTGACGTATATGGTGAAGGAGGAGTAGGAGGAGGAAGGAAGGAGAAGGAAGGAGGAAGGAAGAGGAGAAGTAGAAGAAGAAGAAATAGAAGAAAAAGATGATGTAAGGAAGAAGTGATCGTGGGATTGTAATGTGGATGGATGAGAAAGTTAAAAAAAAAATTATGAGAAAGAAGAAGAAGAAAAAGAAAAAGAAGAAGAAGGTGGAAGAAGAAGATGATGAAAAAGATAAGAAAGACGAATTTGAAGAAGAGGAGAAGAAAGAGGGTTAGGGAAGAATGGTGGTAGAAGAAGAGGAGGAGGAGGAGGAGGAAGAGGAGGAGGAGGAGGAGGAGGAGGAGGAGGAGGTGGTTATCGTGAAGAAAAATGCCTCATTGATCACAGGAAGAAGTTAGATAGATTAAAAGGCCTCTTCTTATCTGACAGCAGAAGAAGAAGAAGAAGAAGAAGAAGAAGAAGAAGAAGAAGAAGAGAATAAAAGAGAAAGAGAAGAGAGAAGAGAGAAAGAGATAAAACATTGCCTTCTCTTAATGATTCGATTACACGCTTCCTTCCTTCGCTCAGTGGCCTCTCTTTACTTTTTTTCCCCATATCTTCTCATCCTCTTTTTTTCCCTATCCTATCATCCTTTTTTTCCCCCTCTTGATGACCTGTTATGATCCCCGTAACTCTTAGCCTTTTCATTTTTTCCTCATTTTTTTTTTTTCCACCTGTCCTTAGCGGTACAAGTTTTTTCCCGCTCAAATATTTTCCTCCTCAGTAACTCGAAGGAAAATAGACTTTAAAGAACTAAGTTACCTGATGTTTTTATTCTGAAGGCGAGGCTGACGGAGGGGGAGTTATTGAAGGGGTGAAAGAAAGGTTGATTTATGGAGCAGGGAAGGAGGAGGGGAGATATCGGACTACTGAAGGAGGAGGAAGGGGAATTATGAACTACTGAGGAAGGAAGGGGAGTTGATAGAGGATTGATGGCGGAAAGATGAGGTGGAGCAAGGTTTGTTATTGTTGTTGTTGTTCCAGTGTTCGTGTTCCCCTTGCTTCATAAATTAGATGCTGTCCCTTCCCTTAGCGTTCATCATAAGTTGTGTGTGTGTGTGTGTGTATGTGTGTGTGTATGTGTTATCAGTGACCTTTTCGTGGACGTGTAACCCTTAGATTCCTCTCGAGTCAAGGGCGTGAGTGTGTATGATAGTATAATCTTGAGCGATGTGAGGCTGAGGGCGGGCGGAGGAGCGTTGGCCGAAAGATAAGACTTGAACCTTCACACTTACCTTCATAATATTTACCCAGCGTCTCCCGGCCTCCCAGTGCGGCAGGAGGTTTGTAAACAGTATAATGCACACGCTAACATTAGACGACGTTCTGGCAGGGTGGTCTTGATTCTCTCACCTGCTGTTGCTCCCCTCACCTGCTTCCCCTCACCTGCTGCCCCTCACCTCACTGTCTGTCTGTCTGTCTGTCTATGTCTCCTCTCTTACTTGTCCTACTTATGTTTTTATTTGTTTCTCTTCACTCTTCCTCTAACCACTTCCCGTCCCTTGTCATCTGCATCCTCTTCTCTCAGTCTTTTTTTTTTTATCTCTTCTCCCCTCTCTTCCTCCATCCGCTATCTCTCTCTCTCTCTCTCTCTCTCTCTCTCTCTCTCTCTCTCTCTCTCTCTCTCTCTCTCTCTCTCTCTCTCTCTCTCTTTCTCTCTTTCTCTTTTTCCCCACCCTCCGCTCTACCCATCCACAAGTCGCTTGTCAAAACATTTTCCACACCACAGCGTGCACGACATCTTTCTTGAAAACAAATCTATTTCCCCCACAACGTTCACTTCTCACCGCACACTGTGACCTGCACTTATTAACGCATTACTAGCGCAGCGTCTTCCTTAATTAATCTTGCTGCCGCCATCCTTGGGTGTAGAGGGCGTGGAGGGCGCGGCACCAATGCGTCTTGTAAGTGCTTAAGGCTGTGCTTTGTGTAAGTTTATTGTTGATTTCACCGTTTCGCACAGTAATCAAATATGTAAATGAGGTATTAAGGAAATGTACATCGGCTTGGCGCCGTCCTGTGCGGCGTGATGAGGCTGAGGTCTGTATCTTTAAGAACATGTTTCAGGTTAGTGGGTCAGGCAGCCCCACGCCACCACCACCACCACCACCACCACCACCACCAAGACGCTCACCTCACCTCACATGCTCGGCCCTGCACCCCAAACACTCCCCGCCCCGCGCCGCCTGCGCTGCGAGCTGTACGTTCCATTATGTTTATGCGTATTTTTTTGTGCACGAACTTCAGATCACGTTGAGCTGAGGAAGGCGTGTGATGGCGGGGTCGGAGCACGCGCGGCGGCCAGGCTGGCTGCTGCGGCGGCCGGCGGTGTCCGGGTAGCGGAGGCTGCCGCCATGCCCCGCAGCACCAGCGTCTGCATGAAGGGAGAACAGCAGCAGCACCAGCAGCAGCAGTGCCCGGCGTCCGCCTACGCGGGGGCGTCTTACTGTGGCGGAGACTGCCCCGCCCCGCACGGCTCCCGCCACAGTGTGGACGTGTGCGGTGCCACGCCCTCCAGGCCGGCTTACGGGCGCGGCGTGCCCTCCTGGAGCGACGGACGCGGGCGCGGGGCGGGTTCATCGCAGAGCGTGTCGGTGACCTGGTGCAGCGGCACCGCGGAGACGGGGTTGGGGCCCCTTGACCCCCTGCTGCCCCCCCTCCCGCCTGACCTGGAGGAACACCTCAGAACCTGCCGATGCACCTGCAACCACATGGGATACGGACAGGTGCGGCCCAGAACCTCATCACAGCACACCTCGGTAGGTGGCCTCAAGTTGGCTGTGTGTCTGTCTGTCCGTGTGCCCGTCCGTCCGTCCCAGCGTTCGTCTACCTATCTGTCTGTAGTTTACCTGTCTGTCTAGTCTACCTGTCTGTCTGTAGTCTACCTATCTGTCTGTAGTTTACCTATCTGTCTAGTCTACCTGTCTGTCTGTAGTCTACCTGTCTGTCTCCGTCTCTCTCTCTCTCTCTCTCTCTCTCTCTCTCTCTCGCTCTCGCTCTCTCTCTCTCTCTCTCTCTCTCTCTCTCTCTCTCTCTCTCTCTCTCTCTCTCTCTCTCTCTCTCTCTCTCTCTCTCTCTCTCTCTCTCTCTCTCTTTCTCTCTCTCCCCAGTGCGTGAGGCGTGTTTTAAGGTGATTTCCCCCGCGGCCCTGGGGCGCCGCCCCCGCACCACGGGACTGCCATCCGACGTCCGCTTTAGGAGTGCCACACAGAGTTATCTATTTATACACTCTAAAGGTGACAACTCGGCATCCCCTTCACCTCACATCAACACTTAAACACAAACAAACAATAAAGACATAAGCTTAATTTTTAATCAACAGGACTTGCAACCTAACATGAAAACAATTAAGGAAGAATCATACCGTCACGTTCCAATCAGTTGACTCGTTGCTGCGAAAATAAATTAAAAGCATAACAAAGCCTTTATGTAAATGTCAAGCTCCATCGTGTGGGAATTGTAATACTTGAATATTAACAAGTGTTCTTTTCATATCGCTCTTAGTTTTCATTAGTTAACATTTACTACTCGTTCAGGGAGGCGTGAAGGCGAGGCGCGGGAAAGGGCACTGAACAAGCCACACCTGACGGGAGACTGATAGTAGAACCTGAAGTAGTAGTAGTAGTAGTAATAGTAGTAGTAGTAGTAGTAGTAATTGTTGTTAAGATATTTCCCACTACCACCACCACCACCACCCTTACCCTACTACCTTAACCATCTCACCATAACACACATACACCTTTTTTTTCATGTTAGGGTGAAAAGCTGCGGAAAAATAGAACACGTTGGACTCTGAAACAGCATGAAAGAACGTCACCATGAGAAACGGGGGCCACAAAGGCTGGTATTGTAGGAAACTGTGAGAGGCGAGCAACCATCAGACAGCCATGCAGGTGCTCCGGGGGAAAGGCAAGGCAGGAGTGAAGGCAAAGGGGGAGAGAGAGATGGAGTCAGAGGAAGGGTTGGCTGTGGAAATGCGTAGGAGAAGGGAAAGAGAAGGTGTTAGTGGTATAGAAGTGGAGGTGGCTGTTGAGGGGAAAGGAAGGGGAATTGCGTGAGATGGAAGGTAAAGTGTTGAGGTTGAAAAACGAATGTGAGAGGAAAAGGATGTAAAGAGAAAAGGGAAAAGGGGAAAATATAGAAAAAGTTGAGAAAAGGCAGGAAAAGGTTTTGATTTGGGAAATTATAGAAGATAAAAAGAGAGAGAAAGAGTTGAAGAAGGGGTTATGAAGGAATGAAAGATGATGGAAGGAGAGTGAATGGAGGAATATGAAGAATTATACGAGAAGGTTGAGGATGGGAAGGAGAGGGAGTACAAAGGAGTACAAAGGAATACGAAGGAAGAACAGACAGCAACAGTCCTAACGAGGCTGTCCGTGTGGCTACACTACTACTATAATATCTACTTGATAGAGACAAAAGGACAGCAAAGTGGAAGCTTCTCCCCAATAACCGAAGCTGACCGAAAGAGGAAGTGATACCATATAGCATAGACAAACTATCATGGAATTTATATGGGAAAGTGAGAAAAACAAGAATAATCTACATCTTTCTAGAAAAAATATTGGGAGGGAGGAAGGGAGGGTGGGAGGGAGGGAGGGAGAGAGGGAGGAAGGGATTCAAGATCACAAAAGTTTGACGAACAAAAAATAATAATGAGTTGGAAGGATTATCAGGTGAAGAGGATTTTTTTCTTTTTATTGTTGATTTTTTTCTTTATTTTGTTGGGAGGACAATGTAATTTGGTTTTTAACATCATGGCGCCAGGTAGCAAAACACAAATGGCAAATATAGGTGAGCATGGCACACACAAACACACACACACACACACACACACACACACACACACACACACACACACACACACACACACACACACACACACACACACACACACGAACACACACACACACACACACACACACAGACACACACGCACACACACTAAAAATAGCGTATAAGCACATATATTTAGTACCATAATTGTGATCTATAAAGAAAGTTTCGTCACCATCCCGTCTTGAAGATTCAGACAAATGCGACCAAGGCTTATCAAACAAGATCTTTTTATAATTAGAATCAAATAAAGATGCCAACATTCGGAATGAGATTCGTTTATTACCCAATCCAGCTCACCGAGCAGGAGATGAGGGTGGCCCGGTGCAGAGCCGAGGCCGCGGGGCGGGAATGTTGCATTGGGTGCTTGTGAGTGTTTGTAGCTAGTTGGTCCACTGGATAATGAGAAAACTCATATCCAGTTAAGGTTATTTTATTGACAAAATATAGAGTGTATATATAAAATAAATAATTTAGTAACAAATATAAATAATTGTATATGTGCACTGTCTGAGGACAGTGCACCCCAAGTTGATGTTGTTTGCTGGACTGCAGCGCAACATAATAAATAATAATATAATAAAAAGAAAAACATAAATAAAGTTACACAAAATTATACATGAAATGATGAAAAATATAATAAAAAATAAAGTTATAATAGTATGTGGTGAAGCAACACATTCTCACCAGAGCTGCTAACCGCACGTTCTCTAAGGTGTGTAGGGGAGACTGCTACAATACTCCCCCCCTAGTGACGAGGAAGGGAGGAATGATGTCATCCTGTGGATACTTGTACGCCTGGGAAGAGTTCTCGCGTTGGGCGGAGGCTGATGATGACCGTTCGACTGCGGGTGGTAGCTGGGAGTCCTGTAGCGGCGGTTGCCGAGAGGATGTAGCGATAACCGGCAGTGTGGCAGAGGGGCCGACGAGGTCAAGTGCCGAATCACCATGGAGGCTTGACAGTCGGTGCAGGTGTCGGTCCAGGTGAAGTCCCCCCAGATGTGCCGTGAAGCTCAGATGCCAGGGTGAGGGGTCGTGAAGCTGACGAAAAGAGACGATTTGCATCTGTAGTTCCATCAGCATAGAGCGACCATGATGCCTGGGAGTGTAAGAAGACGACACGGCAGTGGAAGAGGGCGTCTGCTGGAGCGTTGTCTGCACCGTACTGTACTATCCACGGGCGAGTAGAGTAATCCACAGGGTGATGAGTAATCCACAGGGTGATGAATAATCCACAGGGCGGTGAGTGGCGATGGTGAAGATCACTTTAACGCCGCGAGGCGGGGGGTAGGGGTTGAACATGATGACGCGAGAAGGCGTCAGAGGGTGTAGAGTGTGCGTGAGGCGGCTGAAGACGTAATAAGGCGTCTGGGGGTTGTAGAGGCCGCGCATGCGTGCGCATTAGGCCGCTGAAGACGCAATAGGGCGTCTGAGGGGGGAGGGCATAAGGCCGTGCCGATGACGCAGTGAGGGCGTCTGAGGGGGCACAGAGGGTGCCAGGGTGGGTGGGAGGGGGAACCTTACAAGTGACAGCTACACAAGTGTGTAGAATATTCCCGTCCGTCGGCTCATTCTCACGAATGAATCTGTAAGACCCAGGCCTTCACACTAGGAACATGTGCTCTTTGTTCAGCACAGGCAGTATGTCACTGTTTGACCTTAGCTCACTCTTGGGTCACCAATTGTTGCATTGTGAGCTTGTGAGTGTTTGTAGCTAGTTGGTCCACTGGATAATGAGAAAACTCAGATCCAGTTAAGGTTATTTTATTGACAAAATATAGAGTGTATATATAAAATAAATAATTTAGTAACAAATATAAATAATTGTATATGTGCACTGTCTGAGGACAGTGCACCCCAAGTTGATGTTGTTTGCTGGACTGCAGCGCAACATAATAAATAATAATATAATAAAAAGAAAAACATAAATAAAGTTACACAAAATTATACATGAAATGATGAAAAATATAATAAAAAATAAAGTTATAATAGTATGTGGTGAAGCAACACATTCTCACCAGAGCTGCTAACCGCACGTTCTCTAAGGTGTGTAGGGGAGACTGCTACAGGAACGCGACCTTGCCCGCAAGTTTGCAGCCAAGAAGCTGCTGCTCACCAAGAGAGTCAAGGAAGACTCTACCTTGATGGAAGCCAGTGTTGAGCCAGTGGAGGCCAACACCACTGATGCGATGGACGGAGTCCAACTCCACTCCGAAGAGGTCCCTGTAGCAGACGGGTCTTCTTCCATCACCGAGTTGGACGAGGTCCTGGCGCCAGTCCTCCGCAAGGAATCCCCAAAGGAGGATGCTGTTCCTTGCGATGAGTTGGACCTAGTGCGGCGCAGCCTGCACATTGCCGTCAGGTTCAAAGATCGCCTGGCAGGATCTGGAGATTGCTTCCTTCATTACCTGGAAGGACATCACTCCGTAAAGATCCTTCGAGACCCAAAGAAGGGACGGTGGCACATCAAAGGCCACAGAGACAACGTGATCCCTTGTTACAATGCCATCCAAGAATTGATCGCAGAATGGCGGCGACGCGAGGCTGTCGATGAATGAATGGTTTGGTGTGATATGCGACATCTTTTTCAGCAACAGGACGGACGTATTCCTTCCCTTACCCAGTATGAAGCCGCCCTGCAAGACGGGCGCCCGTAGGTATGTGCGACTCTCAGTGACGGTTGAACTCACCCAGTGACGGAATCGACGGAAATGTGGTGCAGGTCCTGCCCTAGGAGGAGGCACCCCAACAGGGGGACGGGTGCCTCCAAGTATCCGTCACTGCCAATGAGAGTAGACGGATGTGTGGTACAGGTCCTGCCCTAGAAGGAGGCACCCCAACAGGGGGACGGGTGCCTCCAAGTTTCCTGGCAGGACATGAGGAGAGTTGTCTTCAATACCTGGACGGAAGTCACTCCGTCCTGACCTTCCAAGACTCCACAAAGGGAAAGTGGCACAGCAATGGCCGCAAAGGAAGCGTGATGCCGTGTTTCACACCAACCAGAAGTTGATCGCAGAATGGCAGCGACGCCAGGCTGTCGATGAGTGAATGGTTAGTGTGATCTGCAATCAAGGGGTGAACGTTCTTATCTTATATATCTTTCTTCTATACATACGTACACTTAGTATTTAACCTAGGAGGGAGGGAAGGAGGGAGGAGAGAGAGGGAAAGGGAAATTACATAATAGTAAGGAAGGAAGGAAGGAAGGAGGAAGCAGTACACAAACCAAGGAAAATAAAGGGAGTGATAGAAGAAAAATGGAGAGAGGGATTTTTATGAAGGAAGAAGAAGGAAAAGGAAGGAAGGAAAGGAAAGGAATACTATTTTAGTGTAGGAATAACGAGGTAAAGGGAAGAAAAGGGAAAGATAAAGAAGAATAGAGGAAAAGACACGTTTGAAATTAAAAACTGAAAGAAAGATACAAGTAGATTCCATTAACGAATAGTAGGAGAAAAAATAGAGAGAAAGACACACATACACACACACATATATACATATAAAGACAGACAGACAGACAGACAGACAATAACACAGCAATAGACAGAGACAAGAACACACACACACACACACACACACACACACACACACACACACACACACACACACACACACACACACACACACACACACACGTCTGAAACTATTAATGTGCAGCACGTCAGACAGGCCCAATACTCCCTAAATTAATGCAAGAGCTGACTGCAGCCTCTCTCTCCTGCATCTCCTTCCACCTTGAGAGTAATCTTGGCTTCTCCCTTCAGTGCCCTTCAGTGCCCTTCAGTGCCCTTCAGCCTTGCTACCAAATGGCCACTTGGGAAACCCTTGCTGAAGTTCGCACAACCCACACATCCCATGGTCGATATTACAGTTTGTCTCGCTCTGTTTGTGGTAGTGGTGGTTGTGGTGGTGGTGGTGGTGGTGGTGGTGGTAGTGGTGGTGGTGGTGGTGGTGGTGTTAGTTTGGTTGAATTGTTTACGTCTGTCTTGTTTTGTTTTGTTTTCTTGTATTGTTGTTGGTAGTAAAATCTTATGGGTTTTTTTCCTCATATCGTGTATTCAGATTAATCTTTTATCTCCCACCTACCAGCATCCCTTCAGAAGATGTGTTATGTACCAGTATATAACACGAACGAGACATGTTAGCATACCACCACCCACCCCCCAACACCACATCACACCACACCACGACCACAACATGTTACAAACCTACCACAATCACTGTCGTTGTCCTACACCTCCACTCATACAAGAATACAGCAACCCAACCACATCATAACTTTAACGAGTGTCCGGGCAATGAAGGAAAGAAATCCTCAAACATTTTCCAATGGTTATAAAATATTTCATGCCCGGTATCCACTCGTAAAGACCACAGCATAAATATTGAAGGTGCCTTTCCTCTGACCAAATGTTAGGGTACACTTGCACACTGCTGCATTCACGTCCACTTCACTCCATTACCCTAAGTCATGTCAGTCAGCCAGATAGCGTGATGGACACCAGTAAAACCAGGAAGAGAGAGACAGTAAAGACACTTGTTCTATTTTCAGTCCATGTTACACCTCCACACTAAATCAATTAAGGTTAAGAGCATAAATTATTAACCACTTTCCTACTTTAAATCACTGAGTTAAGCTGTGGCAGTATACAAACACACACGTATAGGTATAAGAATAAATCGAGACACTCATTCGTTATAAACCTTTACGTTCGTTGACCAAAAGGAGATTCTGATGTCATGTAGGGGATTGAGGACTTGTCAGGTGCCTCCCCTACCCAGGTACTCCCCTCCCCAGGTACTTCCCCTCCCCAGGTAAACAGCACAGGGATCGAGCGGCAAGTATTGATAAAAATCCATCCACTCCACCTTATCCTCGCCTCGTCCTATATGCTAAGTGGAGTGTAGGGGAGTGGAGGTGATCTGGTGTACTTATAGAGGGTGAAGTGGAAGATAAGATGGTGCTCTGTAGGTGAAGTGGAGGTAGGAATGGTGACTTCTTAGGTGGAGTGAACTGGAGATTAACGTATCTGGTGGAATGTAAGGTTGAGTGGTCGCTATTTAGGTGGAATTAAGTGGAGGATGACCTACAGAAAGTGACTCCAGGTGGAATAGTGAAAGGAACAGTCATTTTTAACGTGGAATAAAATGAAAGAATGACACCAAGATGAAATAGTAAAATGAACAGTCACTTTTAAGGTGGAATTCAGTGGAGGAATGACCCAGAAATAGAATAATAAAAACAGTAATAACATTTTTTAGGTGGAATGAAGTGAGGAATAATCTAAAAAGTGACCCTGAGGTGGAGTGAAGGGTGGAGCAGCAGAGACCCCTACCTGCCAAAATATAAACCAGGTGGTCTTCCCGTCCCCTCCACCTGCTCCACCTGCATTATCGTGATCAAGGGAGATTTACGACCAAAATTATACTCGTCCCACCGTGATGTAGTGGCCGCCCGGTGCTATTAGTAAGGATAAAGGCGATAAAACAAGACCACAACTTTGACATTCAAGACTGGCACACGTATAGAACCTGACTTTGAGTGTGTGTGGGGGGGGGGGGGGGATGATTGTGTGTGTGTGCGTGTGTGTGTGTGTGTGTGTGTGTGTGTGTGTGTGTGTGTGTGTGTGTGTAAATGATACGTGACTGCATACTTGAAGGGAAAATAAAGATGAATGGAGGAGGAGGAGGAGGAGGAAGAAGAAGAAGAAGAGAAGAGGAAGAAGAGGAGGAGGAGGAAAACAATAACAATGACTAGGACGAAAGCCAGTTCAAGAAGGAGGAAAAGGGGGGACAAAAAAATAAATATGAGGGGAAAGAGT